>ML793660.1:122786-136032 GCA_009831015.1 Picea engelmannii | reverse complement strand
CCTCCCTCTCTCTCTCTCTATTTCATTTATGCCTCTCTCCCCCTCAATTTGTATCCCCCTCCATCTCCCTTTCTATCTTCCTCCCAAACTATTTCTCTCTCACACTCTCTCTCTGCCTCCCTCTCTTACACTACCCCTCTCTCTACCCCTCCCTATATCTTCCCGTCTTTCTTTGACCCCTCTCTCTCAATTGTTTTATCATGTTCTCACTTGATTTACCATATTCATGTTCTTACTTGAAAATCTTATAAAGAAAAGAAAACAGGAGAATGAGGTGCCATTATAAATTAGGTGTGAAATCTGAGGAATATTTACGTGACAAAAAAATCTTCACATAATGCTTATAACCCTACATAACCGCAACAAATCACTTGGTCAGTTTGTTGTATCGAATTTAGCTTGAGGGTGATAGAGTGGGCATAGGTGGTATCTTTGATCTAAGGTTGGGAGGAACAACCCACTTGACATGTGTTTTCCCTTAAGGAATTCTCAATTACAGGTTTTTCTTCCATTCTGTTCTAGATTAATTTATTGTTCTTTTAGTAATTTGTGGATGTTCTATTACGGTTATCTTATTGTTGAATTGAAATTTTGAGATAATATATTCGAGTAAAGTTGATGTTTTCTTTGTAAAAATCATCGTTAGATATCTACGATTGCAATCTAACTATAGATTCACATTTTTAGTACATAATTTCCATGACATAATAGAAAGAATCAAATATACCCATAATTAGGTTCAAATGGAAAAAGTATAAACATAATTGTAGCACAGAGGGATACTCTGTAAATTGAAACACAACTATCAAGTCAGACGCTAAAATGATAATGTTGTTTCTGTGAAGAAAAACTCTAGCATATATATAGATATATAGTAAGGAAAACTGTGTAAATGGAAATACAACTAGACATGCCGAATTTTAAACTATCATTGAATAAACTAGAATTTTTAAAGAAGGTTAAAGGTATTGTTTGCACAATAATATAGTATCAGTTACATACTCAACAACACGTTTTTAAAGAAACTAGTTGGATAGGTTCCATAATACGTTTTGAGATGAAAACTAAGAAATACGATGCGAGCATGATAAGTAAATGATCAAAGCCATTTCATGATGAGAAACTGAAAAAGTAATGAAAGTTCCATTATTAAATAGGTAACAAAACTAAAATCATGTCAACCCAACTCTATAAATTAACAGATGCATAATCCCTTTTTACATGCATGGGGAGAAACCCAACCTTATTTAAATTTCTAACAGAAGTACCAAAACACTTATACACAACCAAAACTTCTGTAGTATGTATACAAATGGGACACAGAGAAAAGAATAATTTACATTCTTTTTGTAGAACAAAATGGGGTTGACAGATCTATGATTGGTAACCACCTAACTAATATCAAGATGAAAATTAACTTATCAAACCCTCATCCATATCTAGGATCCATTATGGAAATTGAGTTACCTCTTGAAGGTTGAGTTCCTTAGCTGAGAAGCCATAGACAACACCTTTCAACAAGGAGGGCAAACACAAAAGTTGGTATAGCACACGGGTAAAATATTTTATCACATTTAGAAAAGAGACAATAAAAGAAAATATTACTTACAGGGTTTTCGAATGGTTGATTGGGGTGAAAACCCTGCAATTTTGGCTGAACAATACCTGCATTGACACAAAAAAACATTACAGAAGGAAACCTTTACAAGTATAATGGTGGAGTTAGGGTATGATCTTACCAGGAGTAGATTGACCCTGCAATGAAACTTCCAACGTAGAATGAATTGACTATCCAGAACCCACATTTTCTCTTTCTGATGGGTACTCTTATAAACAACAAGGGCCCATCATTAGTCAAGCATCCAACAAATAAATCTACCCTAACAAAAGAATATTACAAATAAAAATATAACCATGATATTTGCAATTGTTATTGGGAAAGTAGTGGGAGTTTTCAAACCCAAAACTCATGAAAAATTTGCAATAACAACAACCATTGAATATCAACAAAGTAGCCTACAGGGGTGTAGAACGATTGGCAAGTGCCGTGCAAATGGAAGGAAATATGTAAAAAGAGGTCTCAAGGTCGATTCTCACCCTGATTTACCCGAAGGGTGTGCTTGCGGGCTATGCATTCCTCCCTAGGGGTTATAGGGCAGCTAGTAGGATTCGACCCCGTGTCACATGAGTACGATACTTCGTTGTTACCAATTCCCCTAGTTACAAAAAAATATATATATCAACATAGTAAAGGAAATCTACACACGACCTTTATAACTTCAATAAGAAAATACCTTTGACAAGGTTGTAAAATGAAAAAAAGAAACATAAATCACCACTATCCATTAACAAGATAAGGACAAAGACTCTAACTGGGGTTACGCCTAGGCTCCCAATGACAGAGCAACGTCCGAGAAAAGAAAAACCCAACAAAGGAAGAATGTATGCAGAGGTAGTATGCGACATAGAAACCCCAAGCATTGAATAGTGGAAAGTAAAAGACATAGGAATGAAACCCTAAGCCATCTAACTCAAACTAGAAGGAACCCTCGAATTCCGTTGGAATTTTTCTAAACAGAAAAGTAAAAAAACAAAATCCATGCAGCATGGTCTAAACTTACCTCCCAAATCTCTTTCCAAGAAGTCACACCTGGAACACATAAGGATTTCCATGAGAGGCTAGGGATAGGTGTGTAATTAAGAACACAAGGAACAACAAGTATGACCTTAATAAGTGTCAACCACTCATGTATTATACATTAAATCATGACCAACATTGACCAAACCAAACGTAGTTGTAATATGATTATCATTTTAATCCTTTCACCTAATTTCCACACGTGAACGGTCGGGACAAACCACCATTAAATTGCAACGACATAGTAATGAAACGAATTAATATTACAATTCTATAGTATTGCATTGAAAATATTCATTGATTATTCTAAGGGGACCCTTAGAATAATCAATGAATATTTTCAATGCAATACTATAGAATTGTAATATGAAAAAAAACCTTTCCACATAGATTTAAAGTTGTACCATAAAGACTATATCTTAGGACAATCAACTCTAGAAAGGTTGCATGTGGAATTGTTATACTATTAAGGTAAAAAAAATTGAAAGGTAAGAGATGTCTTATTAATGAAATTTAGATGATCAAAATAATAGAGCAATACTCAACTATACAACAATATTTAATAATAGAGCACTTCACCTTATGAGCTCAACCAAAGAGACTAATTTACTATTTTATATTTTCTTCTTACCTTTAGGAAGAATATTTTGATTGTAGGAAAAATGACATAAGTACCTATTCTACCTGAAGAAGGTTCACATCAAAATGAACCAGAAAATATCGAAAAAGGAAATATTGGTGAGGGAAATATATGAGTAAATTTGAATGAAAGCATGGATAACAGACAATCTGAATTAATTTAGATTGTACAGGGCCTAAGGGAAGGATTGAAAATTGTTAAGATAATGAACAAGTTATAAAGACACAAGAAGAACTTAATGCAATATTGTTAGACAAATTGTGTAATTAAAACTCTAACAATAATAAAGGTAAATTTTCTCCCCAGATGGGGTGACACGTAGGGCAGGGGAGACACGCGGGAGCCAGCCGGGACATCCCCATTAATATAACCACCGGCCGGCGTCCCCTCCACATTCATTTCCACCATGAATTTATGCGACTGCATTTACCCGACGAGCCCTCTCGCTCGCGGGACGAGTACCAGTCTGGACAGGGCAATTAAAATGGACATTATAGCCATGGAGGCTCGACTCATGCGAGTTTTGAAGGCTCGGCTCATGCTATTTCTCATTGTTTGGAGTGTTGGAGCGAAACATCAAACGCCATGGGTAGCTCCTGCTCTCGCAGACCAGCACCATCGCGGCCGCCTCTCTGTGCACTCAAAGGTGGTGGCAATTTCGGACGAGACAGGAAACAGCACTCGGGGGTGGCAATTCCGTCAGACCTACACTATGCCACGACTGCATGGTACCCCGCGGAGAGGAGCTGCATGGTATGCAGCGAAATCCAGGCGAAAGAGGAAGCAGCAATTTGAGGTAGCCCTTGCCATGGCCACTCGACGACGAAAAGCGAGGCCAAGCACCCCGCCCATGGCGTACGTGGTCGAGGAGATTCCCGAAGGCGGCATACCCGAGAGCATCCCGGAACACCTGTTGTTCACGGTCCCTGAAAATTGGCACCCGCCATCATACTTCAATCTGGCACGATGGCCATTTTCTAGTGGAGCTAACACCGAGCCTCAAGTGGGCAGTTCAGAAGAATTACCTCCGCCGTGCTATATCGAGGAGGAGACACCCCACGAGGAGACGAAAGAAGTGCCAAAGGGCCACGAGGAGGAGAAAGAATTGCCAAAGGGCCACGACCAGGTTCCCAGCGATGGAAGCGGCCAGGACCAAGAGCACTCAACCCATTGGGACTGTCTCAGTCTCATCTTCGAGATTCGAAGCTTGATGGGCGACCACAACTTTTGGCTCGCCAGGATTGAACAGCGCATGGACATGTACTTTGCAGCTCACTCCCGGACTCATCCGAGGAGCCAATGCCCCACCTGCGCGCGTGCATACGCCTTCCCAGCCGGATGGAAGATCACAAGGGACCAGCTTAAAAGCGAGGGATAGCAGGTTACTGGCAGCTTAATTGGTTATGTTTTCTGGCATAGTTTTTAGTATGGCTCTGAGCCTTCTAGCTTACAGTTTAATTAACAAACTTATGATATCTAGACGTCTATGCAACCCTGCGCGTCCTGGTTTCCTCCGGGCAGGACGAGGCAGGGAAACACTTGGTTATTTTGAGAACAGGGTGACATTTGGCAGGGGATGCCCAGTTGTCCCGGTTTCCTATGTAGGCGGGACAACTGGCATCCCAAGCAGCTTTTCCATTTTGTACATTTTTGCTACAGTAATATAACAGGTCCTGCCTTTTTTATTTACAAAAAAAAAAAAAAAAATGTAAATTTTCTAGTAATTATAAAACTAGCCTCCATAAGAAGAAGTCTAGGAAATTTGAGCACACTGAATCTACGACAGAATATGTTTTTAAAGAAATTGAAACTTCAAGTGAGGACAATGCCAAACTGGAACAAAGAACTAAAAAGAAACATAAACATCATGAGGAAATAATGGGGTAATTTAAAAAGATAAAACCTCCAACATTTAATGGTGAAATTGAGACTGGAGAAGATGCAAAAGCTTGGCTTTCTAGAATGAAAAAATACTTTCACATATATAATTATTCAAGTGAAATTAAAGAAAGAATGGGCATCTATAATCTAAATGAGAAGGCACATATTTGGTGGCAAGATATCAAAAAAATAATATTAAGGAACGTAAAATCACTTGGAATTTTAAAATATATTTTAAGAAACAATATCTATCAGAACAATATCATGAAGGTAAGGCTAAAGAATTTTATGAACTGAAATTGGGAAATTTAATCATGAACAAATTTTGCAGCAAATTTCTAAGATTATTGTGTTATGTGCCATATATTGTGGATGAAAAACCAAAGATACAATACTTATTGAGTTGTTTACTTGCCTCATATAAAGATATGATTGAATTTGACAATCCTAATACTTTATAAGAAGCTATGCATAAGGCTAAATTGTGTTTTGAACAATATAAAACCAGAAATGAAAATACTAAAAAATGGAAGGGAAAGAAAGTTGAAAGGTTTGATCCAAGAAGAAAATAAGGAAAATTTTTCAATAAGAACATTGCAAAAGGGTTTCAAGGAAATAATTAAATAACTAATAAGACTTATAACCCGTGTGATATTAGAAATGAATAACAAAAAACTTTTTATAACAAAGAAACTGCTCAAAATGAACCAATAAAGTGTTAGGAGTGTGGTGAACCAAATTATTTTAAATATTGTCCTCACAGGAAGAAAAAAAACAATAATATATATACAGTTCGAGAAGCTACTACAGTTGGTGAAATAACAAGAAGCAACCCAAATATTAGTGTAGACTTTGAGAACAGACAACCAGATCATCAAGCTTCCATGGTGGAAGTAGAAGGTATGTTGAATGATCAACCAATTTCCATGTTGATTGATCCAAGTGCTAGTCTAAGTTATGTTTCACCCGTGATAGTAGAAATTTGTAAACTATGGAAATAAAAACTTCAGAAAGCATGGCTAGTAGAACTTGCTACAATAACAAAAAGGAAAGTTATAAATCTTGTTAAACGTTGTGAAATTAGTATGAATGGATTTAAAAATCAAGAAGATTTGGATGCTTTGCAACTAGGATCATATGATCTATTAAAGAGTATGGATTGGTTAGAAAAATATAAGGTAATTCTAAACTACTATGACAAAACATTTACTTATGTAGATGAGAATGGTAACATTATTGATATTAAAGGAATACCAAGAACCATTAGTATTATGAGGATCTCATCCTTGAAGATTAAAATATGTGTTCATAAGAGACACAAGGTATTTGTTGTTCATGTCATAGATAATGAAAAAGAATAAAGTAAAAAATATATAGAAAATTTTCCTATATTGCAAGAATTTCAAGATGTATTTCAAGAAATTCTTGGATTACCTCCTAAGAGAGAGATACATTTCTCTATAGACTTACTACCGAGAGCGATGCCAGCTTCAAATCCACCATGTCAGATGAATATCTTATAACTTAATGAACTAAAATATCAACTTCAAGAGTTATTAGACAAAAAGTATATTCAACGAAGTGTATCTCCCTTAGGAGTACCGATACTATTTTTCGGGAAGAAAGATGGAACCTTATGACTAAGCATAGAATATCAACAGCTTAATAAAATGGAAATAAAAAATAGATATCATTTACCCCGCATCAATCCTTTATTCGATCAAGTACATGGGGAAACAATATTTTCAAAAATTGATTTATAAGAATGATATCATCAAGTAAGAATTAAAGACAAAGATATATACAAAATAACTTTTAGAACAAGATATTGGTATTATGAGTTTGTAGTGATACCCTTTGGGTTAACAAATGCCCCATCATCATTCATGTGTCTAATGAATAGTATCCTAAGTAAATAATTATATACACTTTTAATTGTTTTTATCAATGATATAAAAATATACTCAAAGAATGAATACGAGCATGAAGAACACTTAAGAATAGTTCTACAAATTTTGAGAGAATAGAAGATATATTCTAAACTTAGTAAATGTGATTTTTTTAAGGACAAAATTCAATATTTAGGACATGTAGTTTCCAGTGAAGGAATATTTGTTAACCTTGAGAAAATAAAATCCATTATCGACTCGCCAATTCCAAAAGACGTTTCAGAAATCAGATCATTTGTGGATATAACTGGATATTACAAGAAGTTTATTGAATGGTTTTAAAAGATTTCTCATCCTATAACATCCCTACAAAAGAAAGGAACAAAATTTATATGGTCTGAAAAATGCCAAGAAAGTTTTGAAAAACTAAAACATCTCCTAACAATAGCTCCTATACTAAAAATAACAGATCTATACAAGGACTTTGTTGTATGCATAGATGCATGCATTGAATGGTTGAGAGGAGTATTAATGCAAGATAATCATGTAACTTCTTGTGAATATAGAAATATTAAGGAACACGAAATACATCATGTAACACACAATTTAGAATTAGTCGCGATAATACACACACTAAAGATGTGGCGTCACTATTTGATAGGAAAAAAATTCCTATTGATGTCACACAATATTTCTTTAAAATACCTATTTGATAAACAAAATCTCAACGCTCAACAAGAAAGGTGGCTATCCTTGAGAAAGTACGATTTTGAAATAAAACATATCAAGGGAAAATAGAATAAGATAGCATATGCCTTGAGTAGGCATGAAAATCTGATTTATACAATTACAAGAAGTAATTATGAAACTGATTTAGAGGAAAAAGTCAAGATTGCGACTGAAAAGGATATAGAATATCAAAGTATTAAATCTAAATTAGCATAAAATCAAGTTGAAACAGAAAAACCAGACATCAAACAGTCTAAAAATGGATTGTTGATGTATAAAAATAGGTTCTATATACTTGAAGCAGAAGAAATTAAATTACTAATACTGAATGAATTACATAAAAATCCATACTTTGGACATCCTGACTATCATAAAATAATTACAGAAAGGAATTTTATTGGCCTAAAATGAAAAGAGAAACTACTGAATATTTAACTAAGTGTATAGAATGTCACAAAGTTAAAGTTGAACATCGGCATCCAACCGGATTATTACAACCTTTACTCGTACCTGAATGGAAATGGGAAATTATAAGTATGGACTTTATAATAGGTTTACCTAAGAGTAATAAATGTAATGATTCTATAATGGTTGTTGTTGATAAATTGAGTAAAGAAGCACACTTCATACCAATTAAATCCACTTATAAAGCTATTAACATAGCAGAAATATTCCGACAACATGGAATTCCTAAAATTGTAATCTCAGATAGAGACACAAAATTTACTGGAAACTTTTGGAAAGCCTTGTTTAAAGGATTAGACACACAATTAAACTTCAACACTATTTACCATTCTCAGATGGATTGGAATATTGAAAGAACAAGTGAAATAGTGGAAGATATGCTCAGAATGTGTGTTATGAATAGACCAAACAAATGGGAAGAATATCTACATTTGGTTGAATTAGCTTATAAGAATCATTACCAAGTTTCAATTAAACTTAGTCCATTTAAAATTATTTATGGAAGAAAATGTAACACCCCTGTTTCCTAGAGTAATCCTGTCATTAGATTAATGATTGGACCTGAAATGTTAAAGGAAATGGAACTAACAGTGAAACGGGTACAACAACATTTGAAAGAATCTCACGACATGAAGAAGAGTTATGTAGATTCCAAAAGAACTCCAAGAGATTTCAATATTGGAGAACATGTGTATATAAGAGTAAGGCCTAAACGAATTTATTTGATACTAGGTAGGTATACTAAGTTAGCTCCTAGATATTGTGGTTCCTTTCAAGTGCTTTCATGAATAGGACATGTAGCCTATCATCTTACACTTCCAGCCACGGTAAAAGTACATGATGTATTCCATGTTTCATTATTAAAAAAATATATACATGATCCTATTCATGTTGTGGATTGGAATATGATATAGGAGGAACCCGAGGGAAAGTTCCAAGTAGAACTGGATAGTATTCTCGATAGGAGGGAGTTTACACTCTGGAATCGAGCCATCAGACATGTAAATGTGCAGTCGAGGAACCTTAGTCCTGAAGAGGTTACGTGGGAAATGGAGGATCATATCCAAAAATAATATCCATTTATTTTCTAGAATGATCTAGATCAATATTATATAACAAAGAGTACAATGTTAATCTTTAAGGGCGGGGTGGATGTGATACCCCAAAATTTTGAATTTAAAACTTATTATTATTATAATTGTTCTTTGTTATCAACAAATTATTGATCATAGTGATCTAACTCAAAAACTATTGTTTTACTTATTATTTTAATAAAAAAAAAAAGAAGCACATGTGAAGTGGGACTGTTAGATGAGAAAATCTGTGGATCCAAAGAGAACTACCAAGTGACAGCAGAAGGGAGACAAGTCGTGATATTTGTTGAGTTAACTCAACAAAAGTGAGACAAGAAATAAAGTTTGTAGGAACATGTGTAAAAATAAAATTGACCGGTGGTAATGAGGAGGCTCGTACAAGTTTCAAAGACCTAGGAAAATATTATAAAGAAGAGAAAATAGGAGAATGGGATGCCATTTTGAGTTAGGTGTGAAATCTGAGGAATATTTACCAGACACAAAAATCTTCACGTAATTCTTATAACCCTATGAAAATGAAACAAGTCACTTGGTCATTTTTTTGGATCGGATTTAGCTCAGAGGTGACAGAGGGGGAATAGGTGGCAACTCTGATCTAAGGTTGGGAGGAACATCCCACTTGATGTGTGTTTTCCCCTAAGGAATTCTCAGTTACAGTTGTTTCTTCCATTTTGTTCTCGATTAAGTTGTTGTTATTTTAATAATATGTGTATGTTCTATTATGGTTATCTTATTGTTCAATTGAAATTTTGAAATAATCTATTCGAGTAAAGTTGATTTTTTATTTGCAAAAATTATGGTTAAATATTTACACTTGCAATCTAACGAGAGATTAGAGGATTCTCACTTATTGTATTTTCAGTATACAATTTCCATGATATAGTAGAAAGCATCGAATATACCCATAATTAGGTTCAAATATAAAAAGTATAAACAAAATTGTAGCATAGAGGGATACTCTGTAAATTGAAAAACAACTATCAAGTCAGATGCTAAAATGATAATGATGTTGTCATGACTAAAAACTCCATAATATATATATATATATATATATATATATATATATATATATATTCATGGAAATACAACCAGACAGGCCAAATTTTAAACTATCATTACATAAACTAGATTTTTTTACAGAAGGTTAGGGACGTTGTTTTCAGAATAAGATAATATCAAATACATACTCAACAACAATATTTTAAAGAAACTATTCCGATAGGTTCCTTAATACGTTTTGAGAAGGAAAATAAGAAATATAACGTGAGCATGATAAGTAAAGGCTCGAAGCCATTTCATGACCAAAAATTGAAAAAGCAAAGAAATTTCCATTAAGATATAGGTAACAAAACTACATTCATGTCGACTCGAATCTGTAAATTAACGGATGATTAATCCCTTTTAACATGCATGGGGAGAAACCCAGCCTTAGTTAAATTTCTAAGAGAAGTAGCAAAACACTTATACACATCCAAAAACTTCGTAGTATCTATACAAATGGGACACAGAGAAAAGAATAATTTACATTATTTTTGTAGACCAAAATGGGGTCAAAAAACCTATAATATGTAACCGCCTAACTAATATCAAGCAAAATAGTAGTATCAAACCCTCATCAATAATTAGGGTTCGTTATTGAAACCAAGTTAACTCTCGAAGGTTGAGTGCCCTCTCCAAGGATCCATATCCAACACCTTTGAACAAGGGGTGCAAACACATAAGCTATTATAGCACATGGGTAAAGTATTTTATCACATATATAAAAGAGACATTAAAAGAAAATATTACGCACACGGTTTTCAAATGGTTGATTGGGGTAAAAACCCTGCAATTTGGTATCGTTTGCACAATAAGATAGTATCAATTACATACTCAAAAACACATTTTTAAAGAAACTATCCTAATAGGTTTCGTAATACATTTTGAGAAGGAAACTAAGAAATATCATGCGAGCATGATAAGTAAAGGATCGAAGCCATTTCATGACCAGAAACTAAAAAAACAATGAAATTTCCATTAAGATATAGGTAAAAAAACTGCATTCATGTCGACTCGACTCTGTAAATTAACAGATTAGTAATACCTTTTAACATGCATGGGGAGAAACCCAGCCTTAGAAAATTTTCTAAGAGAATTAGCAAAACACTTATACAAATCCAAAAGCTTTGTAGTATATATACAAACGAGACATAGAGCAAAGAATAATTTACATTCTTTTTGTAGACCAAAATATGGTCAACAGACCTATAGTAGGTAACCACCTAACTAATATGAAGCCGGACAGTAGTATCAAACCCTCATCCATAGCTAGGGTCCTTTATGGAAACCAAGTTACCTCTCGAAGGTTGAGTTCCCTCACTGAGGATCCATAGCCAACACCTTTCAAAAAGCGGTGAAAACACAGAAGATACTATAACACCTGGGTAAAATATTTTATCACATTTAAAAAAGAGACATTAAAATAAAATATTACTTACAAGGTTTTCAAATGGTTGATTGGGGTAAAAACCCTGCAATTTTGGTTGAGAAATACTTCCATTAACACATAAAAACATTACATAAGTAAACCTTTACAAATATAATGGTACATTTAGGGTATGAGCTTACCAGGAGTAGCTTGACCCCACAATGAAACTCATACAGTAGAACGAGTTGACCAGCCAGAACCTACATTTTCTCTTTCTGATCGGTACCCTCATAAAAAAACAAGGGCCCATCATTAGTCAAGCATACAAAAATGAAATCTACCCTAACAGAAGAATATTACAGAGAAAAATATATCCAAGACATTCACAACCGTTATCAGGAACGTAGTAGGATTTTCCAAACCCAAAAAATATGACAAGGTCGCGATAGCAACAACCATTGAATATCAACAGAGTAAAGGAAATACGCACTTGAAATTTAAAACTTCAACAATACAATACATTTGACAAGGTTATAAAATGGAAAATAGTAACATAAATCACCAATATCCATTAACAAGATAAGTACAAAGACTCTAACTGGGGTTACGCCGACTCTCCCAATGACAGAGAAAAGTCAGAGAAAACAAAAAAAAACAAAGGAATAATGTTCGCAGAGGTAGTATGGGACGTATAAACTCCAAGCATTGAATAATGGAAACTAAACGATATAGGAATGAAACCCTAAACCATCTAACTCAAACCAGAAGTAACCCTCAACTTCCGCTAGAAGTTTTCCAAATAAAAAAGTGATGAAGAAAATCCACGCAGGGTGGTCAAAACTTACCTCCTGGATATATTTCCAAGAAGTCACACCTTGCACACATAAGGATTGCCATGAGAGGCTGTTGATAGGTGCATAATTAAGAACACAATGAACGTCAAGTCTGGCCTTAATAGATTTCAATGACTCATGTATTATACATTAAAGCATGATTAACGCTGACCAAACCAAACGTAATTTCAATATGATTAGCAGTTTAATCCTTTCACCTTGTTTTCCATGTGTGAATGGTCAGGACATGCCACCATTAAATTGAAATGACATAGTAATGAAACGGATTAATCCACTATCTTAGTTTATGACAAACGAAAGGTTTCAACAAAGGTCCCCTTAGAATAATCAACCAATATTTTCAATGCAATACTATGGAATTGTAATATGAAAACAAACCTTTCCACATAGATTTAAAGTTGTACCATAAATATTATATCTTAGGAAAAGAAAGTCTAGTAATATCGAATGTGCAATTGTTATACTATTAAGGTAAAAACAGTTGAAAGGTAAGAGATGTCTTATTAATTAAATTTTGATGATCAAAATAATAGAGTAATACTCTTCTTTAGTTGAGAATAAAATATTGTTGTATAAAACAAAATATGGGTATGTGACATTCCATATCTCCCTCTCTCTCCCTCCCCTACCCCTCCCCCTCCCTTCCCCT
>ML793660.1:93543-113456 GCA_009831015.1 Picea engelmannii | reverse complement strand
ATTAGAAGTCATTTTATCACTTTGTTTTTTTTTAAACATCATTTAATTAATTACAATAGTAGAAATAATGAGATTTGAATTTTGATGACCCACAAATTTTCCAAATCAAGCACAAGAGAGGTTTCATTTCATACCTCTCAAAAAGAGAAATATATGCTCCACATATAAGCCTTTCTCTATTGCACCCAATAGTGAACACATACTGAAAACTTCATAAATACATAATGAAATATCAGCATAATTTGACTGCAACAAGAATTCAAAAAATACTTTTGATGGAGAAAAATGATCTAAAAATCCAGTTTAACAACAACGGTCTTGCAAACAATTCAAAAAGCATACCAACATAATCTAAAACTTACATGTGATTAAGAATTTAAAAAATAACATTTTTTTATAGAATTTTAATATACACCCTTTTAAAAATAAGTAAAAATGAAAATAATTTTTTTTTCACAACCAATTTTCTAACAAGTTGTGAGGTGCTCAATTTTAATCCTAGTGATTATATGTATCAATTTAATTGTTTGTGACAAATAACCTAACATACATGTTAGTGCTAACTGATTTTCAAAATAATTAATATAGCAAAAAAAATTATTATAAATTCAATATATTTATATAGCAAAAAAATTATTATAAATTCAATTTATTAAAATAAATGTTTAAAATCACAACCACATTAAATATTTCACGTTTAGTGAATAGATATAAAGAAAAATAAAAAAATTATAATATAAAAAATAACTAAGTTATGGATATAAATTAGTACATATTTAATTTATTAAATAAATATAAAATAAAATTAAAATTTTATAATATAAAAAATAACTCAATTATTGATATAATTAATTTAAAATTTTATAATATAAAAAATAACTAGGTTATGTGTACAAATTATTACATATTAAAGTAAAAAATTAACAAAAGATTTCCCAAGGACATTGAGGTCAGACAAAATGTCCCTTAATACATTAAATTATCTCTTTTAAAAATTTAATAAAATTTTCCATGTTTTTCTCTCATTTGTATCGATTATTTTTTAATTCAATGTTTATTTTATGTTATTTAAATGTGTTTAATTTAATTTTTTTTAATTTATACTTTTATATTATTAGTTTAATATGTTAATTTATGCTTTTGATTAAATATTAATGCGTATTCCTGGTGTATATCCTCTCCTTTTTTATCAAAGTAATAAAAAAGTATATTCAATGTATATTAAAAAAAATAAAAATAAAAAGGTAAGTAATAAGCATTTAATTACGTCCTGGATGGGGAGACACGCGGTTCAACGGAGGTGACACCTGGGCGCGCACTCAGCCCTGGTTTAATGGCTGATGGCCACCACCCACACATTTGCATTAACAATGGTGGACGACCATAGCAGTAGATATGTGAGGGAAGTACGCCTCCCTCGCGCGGACATTAACCCCTTTTGCGCACACGGTTTCAATGTGAATATGGATGGACGGAGGCCTTGCCATTTCGGTTATGCTATTATTTTTGCGCCCAAGTAGAGAAGAGAGGCTCCTGGTGCAGCTCTGCCATGGTTATCTCTCGCTTTCTTTCTGCACTTCGAGAGGATTCTCCAGGGCTGGCAGCTTTTATGTATGTTTAGAAAGGCTCCTGCCTTCTTTCTTTTGATCCCGAGCAACGAAGACAGGCTCCTGGAGCAGCGGCTCTCGACCTGGGTTCTGTCCAATTCTTCTCTGCATTTGATTGGCATTGGCTTGAGTACAATGGTAAGGCATCGTGGAAAGCCTCGTCGGGGTTCTGCTTGGGATGCACATAAAGAGCAGAGGCGGCGGGAGGAGGAGCTTGAGCGTGCTCTGGCCTTGGCATCGTCCATTATCAGGAAGAGGGCCCGAGATGAGGGAAGGACGTTGCTTGAATCCATCACCGAGCAGGGCGCTGGCGGCAGCAGGGCTGGGAAGGAGGCCGAGACCACGGTGTTGTTTCCATCCTGTATCGTGGAGGAGGACCTGTCGATTGGGGAATTACCGCGTGACGAGATTCAAAGTGCCATGGAGACGCTCAGCAGACAGGGTACCAAGCGCATCACGACTCCGGATGATGACCTTCCTAGCTGCGTAATTGAAGAGATCCCATGGCCGGATGACATGAATGCTACAGGCGCTGAGGAGATGGTGAACGCAGAGACAGTCGGGGTGCAGAGGAAGCAGGCGGTCGGCATTGACGAAGCTGTGGAGTTGAAGGCTTCTCCTCCTAGGGGCTTGGGTGGTAGCTCACATGGTCCTCTCCTCAGTGATGAACACCTGGCCTTGGTGTTTGAGCTCCGTAGCCACATGGCGGACTTGGAACATCGGGCCCTCCTCATGGGTCAGCGTATGGATTTGTTACTCGATGCATTCTCCGGGGCTCCAGCTCAGAGAAAGTGCCCCCTGTGCACTCAGACTTTTGCCATTCTGGCGAGGACCTGGCAAGCTGGAGGGCGCGACACGTCATCGGGTGCATAGGTTCTTATGTTTTATAGGTTTTTAGTTTACTGTGTAACTACTTTAAGTTTATTTGGACCCTTGGCATCTGTCCTGGTTTCCTCAGGGCAGGACAGATGTCTCTTTTTATTATGGTTGTATTACTGTATAACTGATAGTTACTTCCCACTTATGCTGGTTTCCGGTTACCGACAACATTTTTGGTGACTGTAGCCATGACTCTGCTTTTTTGTCAAAGTTTTGTGATATTATAATATAGCAGGAACTACCCCTTTTTTATTTTAAAAAAAAAGCATTTAATTACAAAACATTAAAAAATATTTAGTATTCTCCTCTTTTATCAAAGTAATAAAAATGTATATTCAATATATACTGGAAAAAAAAAAAAAAATGGTAAGTAATAAGCATTTAATTACAAAATATTTAATATTTAATATTTTGGGTTTAAAGTAATTTTGAACTTTGAATCTAATGATATACTCAAACATGCAAAGTATGCAAGGAATTTAAGAGTCTCTAGTTAAATGTTTATTACTATCAAGCATAGAATTTGATAAGGCAATATCTTTGTCCAATGGGATTAAAAATTCTTCCTACTTATTAACATTTTTCATTAAAACTATCAAACAAACACTAAAATTGTCAAAACTATTAAATTATTTAACTAATTGTTTAATTTTTGGAATTCCAACCTTCTTACTCTCATAAGAGAATGGATTAAGGGTTATTAATTATGTTCCACTTTGTTAATTTTGAGTTAACTATAAAGATTCCAAATATAATTTAAAAAAAAACAATAATATGGTTTGCCTTTATAACTTTTTTTATCCTAAACCATTTTTAAAATAAGTTATACGATGCACTAGTACAGACTCAATCTACAATCTAAAAACAATTGTTTCATAATGTTAAGACTCTTCTATGTAGTGTGATGTCCCATTCCCAAGAGTAGGCCAGCAAGGAGTGACTTAGTAGTTTATATGTTCATGTAGACTATAGTCAGGCACAAACAGGGAACAAGATGGAGAAATGAGGAATTAATGGCTAAACGATGAATTAAGCCAAAATACTTAGGAAAAGTCACTTAAGCCTAAGTCAACGAAGAATTAGAATGAAAAGGTGTTAAAGGGGGACTTAATTAATTAATTAATCACTTTAGGAGGAAAAACGCCTATCTTAAGTGAGGTCAATGGTGAATTAGATTGGGAAAGGTATAAAGGGAGGAATTTGACCTAATTCCTCATTATGCATTGTTATGATTTGATGTTGAGAGTTCCCAGAGGAGGAGGAGAGCTGATGTTACTGTTTTGTGGATTTCTGGAGGAAACCACCACCTTTGATTGGTTTTGGTGTTGAGAGACACACCCTAGCCCATTGGAGATACCATCTAGGTATTTCACCGTACTTTTCAGGAGTATCCATTGCAGAGTGCATAGCTCAGCCAATGAGGGCGCGAGTCAGTTTGAGGGTTTGGAAAGCTACACGAGATCCGTATCCAGATTGCAGTTTCCTTCCAACCCATTTGAGATCCAGCCAAGGCGCTTCTATTGATACATCTATCATCAGATTCTAATGGTGGAATCTTGCAGATCGACTCATTCATCCATTTAGGGTGCAACTCTTCCGGACAGACATTTGGTGTTGTATGCAGAGTTTCAGAGTAGATCCAAACAAATCCTTCTAACCCATTTCCTTATTTGGCGAGACAATCGTTTTGAACCATATAGTAGCAAATTCCATTGGTGGAATCCTTTGGGGCGCATCTAGTGCTCCAGGAGGTGCGTAACCCCCCCGGGGTCCAGATCCAATGCCTTAGAGACTAGATTTGAGATCTGACATTCACCCATTTCAGTCTAGAGGCTAGGGAGCTTCTTTTGGAGCAGTTTCCAGTGTATTCCGATGGTCTGAACTTCCGAATGAGTTTTTCAGCAGGTAGCAGTTACCGTACTTCACCGGAAATAAATATTTTGTCGATCTATCCGTGCATGCATCAGATATGCTATCATCTTCTAATCACGGGTATTTTTATGTTATTTGATTGTATTCCAGTACTGATCCATGAGATATGGCTGGCGTTTATATTCTATATTTCTAGTAAGCTATTGTGTTTCCATGCTCGAACCATATTATACATGATATTGGGCAGTTAATGTTGTTTACTTCTGCATGCATCCTTTATATGTTGTTTAAACCATAAATATGCAACATGAACATGCAATAACCAACATGCACATGCAATAACCCACATGCACATGCAATAACCATCAATATCTCAGAAATACAACTGAAACGCATCTAGAAACCCCCAGTGTATCAGATCTGCAAGATAGAATAATAGATCAGTAGCAAATATCTTGATCATCAGGATGAGGGATATTTCAGTGGTATCAGAGCTTTAGTCCTGCCAGCCTGTGACTATAGACAATGAATATAGCAGAAGGACCAGATGGTTGTGAGCACGTAGGTGATGAATATGTCACTTACAACAGGCGCAGGGAAAGAAGGGATAGGCCTAACTTTCCTCCCTTCCCTCCCAGTTCATAGGAAGAGGAAGAGGCACACAGAGAAGTAGAGAGAAGAGCAGAGCGTGAGGCCAAGCGCGAAGTAGAGAGGAGGCTAGGTGACAGATATGAGGGACCAGAGGGCAATGGTAAGGCCCCCATGAATCCAGACGTAGCCTTCATGTAGGTTATCAGGGATATGTTAGCTAGTCAGTGGACCATGTCTCAGTCTTTGGCTCAGGTAGTAGATAGACTTGCTATGGTAGACATCCCGGGCACACAAGCCCCACATGCAGCACAATGGCACTCAGGGGCAGGCAGTATACCCCAGTCACCCACTCACACATATACCTCTATGAGTAGGATTCCATGTCCATTGTTTCCCAATTTCCAGAGGGAATCCCCGGTAGCAGCACAGGGACTGATAACATAGAGACCGCCCACTCATACAGAGGACATTAGAGAGTATCAGAGAGAGTATGCAGCCTTGGGCCATGAATTTCATCAAGATATGACCTTAGTCAAGTATTGTGGACTCAGACTCAGGAACCGTCCTAGAGAGCCACAGAGGGGAGGGCAGCAGCAACAGGGGCATAACATTGACTTCATCTGAAAAGTTGGTAAACTCACCATACCTTCTTTTGACGGATCATCCAAATGCACCGCCAGAGATTGGGTATAGAAACTAGACACCTACTACAAGCTCAACCAGATGACTGAGTCAGAGGCCATCATTTTCGCCACACTACACTTGGAGGGTGAGGCACACGAGTGGTGGTATCACGGATTGGTGACATTGGGTCACAATCGCATCACCTCCTACAAAGAGTTCACAAAGAGACTCATGGATAGATTTGTTAGGAGGGATCCAAAGATCCATTTTAGAGATCTAGCCCAGTTGAGACAAACTGGCATGGCAGAGGCATTCATCTCAGATTTTCAGAGGGTAGCAGTGGCAGTGACAGACATATATGAGCCCCAAATGGTCATGCTATTCACAGAAGGGCTCACAGAACCCTTGAGAGTATGGGTGAAGGCCTACCAACCTCATACCTTGCAGGATGCCATTCGGCGCACTATAGATTTGGCAGATTCAGTGCCAAAAACTAAACCCTTCCCAAACCCTTTATACCACAGAGAGACAAGGATCAGAAGAATCTTCTAAGGGAATGGAAGGGCAAGCCCAAGTTGGATGATGATACGCGACAGGAGTTGATGAGGAAGAAGCTTTGCTTCTCCTGCAGAGACCCTTCGGTCCCCGGGCATAGATGCACGGGGAAGGGACAAATCCACTATATTGAAGTGGAATCAGGCAGTGAGGAGGAGGATGAGGATATTCAAGCACCGACAGACAGTGATTCAGAGACTGATACCACTCATGAGCCAGAGCAGCAGTCAAAGAAACCTCAGATACCGGCAAGGGCACAACCTCAGGAGGAGGAAAAACCTCGTAGAGAGGTGAAAGGGGGAACCATAGCCACCCTTTCAGGAGTACCCAGGTACAACACTCTCAGTCTCAAGGGCCTTGTACAAGGGAAACACATGACAACTTTAGTTGATGGTGGGGCCACCCACAACTTCATAGATGCATATTTAGTAGCCAGGAGAGGGTTACGCACAAAGGAGTTTGAGGGATTCCATGTGGCAGTGGCTGATGGATACAGGATGACATGTTTGGACACGATCCATAACTAGGAAACTACACCCTGACTGACACATTTTATGTAGTTGACCTATCAGATACTGATGTCGTGTTAGGGGTACAAGGGTTATATTCATTGGCGGAGATTGGGTTCAACTATCAAACATTGACCATGAGCTTCAGAGACGCCAGTGGATCGAGAGTTGTGTTGAGAGGAATGTCTATAGGGGCACCTCAAGCAGTATCGGCAAAGAGGATGGAGTGGATCTTTTGTCACGGTGATGTGGCTTATGCAGCAGAGTGTTTGATCACCATGCGAAAGGACTCAGAGGGTAGGGAGAAGTACCATCCACAGATCAAAGATCTTCTGGGACGTTATGAGCTAGTATTTGGGCCGATACCACCAGGGAGACCACCAGATAGGGGTTTTGAGCACATGATTGAGTTAGAGGTAGGGGCTACACCGGTGATTACAGAACCCTATAGGCACCCCAAGAAATTTAAGGATGAAATTGAGAAAGCCATCAAATAATTGCTCGCTATGGGGCACATCAAGCCCAACATGAGTCCTTTTGCATATTCACTCATCATGGTACCAAAGAAGGATGGCATGTTATGGATGTGCATTGATTACAGAGCGCTCAACAAGAAAACGATCAAGAATCGTTACCCCATTCCACGCATAGATGAGCTGATGGATGAGTTACATGGGGCAGTCTTCTTCACTAAGATTGATTTATGCTCAGGATACCATCAGATCAACATCAGGGAGAAAGACATTATGAAGACAACATTTCGATGCCATTTCAGACACTTTGAGTTCTTGGTCATGCCGTTTGGACTGACCAACGCACCAGCCACTTTCCATTATTGCATGAACCATATCTTTAGAGGACAGTTGAGGAAGTACCTTATGGTATTCTTTGATGATATATTGATCTACATCAAGACATGGGATGAGCATTTAGCACATTTGGGGAAGGTCTTGGATATTATGCAGGCACAATCTTTATATGCCAAGGAATCCAAATGTGAATTTGGCATGAGGGAACTACTGTACTTAGGGCATATCATCAGTGGGTAGGGAGTACAGGTTCACTAGTAAAATATCAAGGCCATTGTGGATTGGCCAATGCCCAAGAATCTCATGGAGCTGAGAGGATTCTTTGGGTTATGCAGTTACTACAGGCGGTTTGTCAAGGGTTTTTCACAGTTGGGAGCACCACTCACAGACTTGACCAAGAAGGGTGATTTTCATTGGACAGAGTAGTCACAAC
Source organism: Picea engelmannii (assembly GCA_009831015.1). NCBI lineage: Eukaryota > Viridiplantae > Streptophyta > Pinopsida > Pinales > Pinaceae > Picea > Picea engelmannii. Next base: position 105,577 of record ML793660.1, on the reverse strand, counting down.
AGACATTCAAAAAAATGAAGGAGGTTATGAGCACATGCCCTGTTCTAGCCCTTCCAGACTTTTTGCAGTCGTTTGTCTTAGAGTGTGACACATCAAGGGTGGGGATTGGAGCAGTCCTGATGCAGGGGGGGCACCCCATTATGTTTGAGAGTGGGAATATCAACAATTCAGAGAGACTCTATCCTATTTACGACAAGGAGATGCTAGCGATCATGCATGCTTTAACCAAATTTAGGCAGTATCTGGTTGGCAGCAGGTTTGTAGTGAAGACTGATCATAACAGTCTCAAGTATTTCCTTGACCAAAGAGACCTTAGTGAGAGGCAGCAAAAGTGGGTCTTAAAGATCCAAGCCTTTGACTTTGACATTGAGTATGTCAAGGGAAAAAAAAATATCGTGGAAAATGCCTTGTCCAGAGGCCAGGAGGATGTTTGATGATGGACTTTTGTACAGATTGGAAAGCTCATTTGTTGGTGGAATACTCCAAAAAACAATTTGCTTGTGAGGTGATGGATGGACAAGTGATTTATGATAGATACTGGGTTCTTGATGAAGTCATTTTCTACAAGGACCAGATCTACTTGGTTCCAGAATCCACCCTGAAGGGGAAAATTATGAAGGTATGTCATGATTCACCTACAATAGGGCATCAGGGGTACTTCAAAACATATAGGTAGATCAGGGAGAGATTCTCATGGAAGGGTCTCAAGGATGATGTGTTGAAACACATACAAGAGTGCATGTCTTGTCAGCAGAACAAGTCTGAGTAGACACACCCCGCAGGGCTACTACAACCTCTGCCCATTCTAGAGAAGAAATGGGAGAGCATTTCCATGGATTTCATTATAGACCTCCCTAGAGTGTAGGGCAAGGACTGCATATTTGTGGTGGTCGACAGACTGACCAAATTTGCACATTTCTTCACCATACCCTCAGACTACAATGCCATACAGGTAGCAGAGTTGTTTTTCAGGGAGGTATTCTGATTGCACGGGTTACCCAGGGAGATAGTCAGTGATAGGGATGGGCGCTTCATCAATGCATTTTGGCAGGAGATTTTCAGATTGACAGGCACAGAGCTAGCCACGAGTACCAGCTACCACCCACAGACAGATGGGCAGATAGAGATCGTCAACAAATGGGTGGAAGGGTATCTGAGTAACTATGTGGGGGGGGCAGCAACGCACTTCGGTGAGATGGTTACTTATGGGTGAGTATTGCTACAACACAACCTACCATATGTCTATCAGGATGTCACCGTTCAGGGCATTGTATGGATACGATGCACCCTCCTTTATAGAGACTGTGTTTGGGGATAGCAGAGTCCCGGGGGCCAAGGATTGGGTGGAGGAGAGTCAAAGGATTCTTCAATCAGTAAGGGAGAACTTGTAGTCAGCTCAGAATCAACAGAAGATATATGCAGACTGACACAGAGTTGAGCACAGTTTTGAGGTAGGGGACTTGGTTTTTCTGCGATTACAACTATACTCACAATCCTCCTTGAAGAGGAGCGGAGTAGAGAAGCTAAAGCCGAATTTCTACGGGCCATACAGAGTCATCAAGAGGATAGGCAAGGTGGCATATGAGCTAGAGCTACCGAAAGGTAGCAATATTCATAACGCCTTTCACGTCTCTGGCCTTAAAAAAGCTGTGGGACAACAGTTTATCATTTCAAAGGAGTTGCCACCCTTGGATGAGGAGGGTCAATTGGAGCTAGTACTAGAGGAGGTACTAGAGCAGAGAGAGCATAGATTGAGGAGCAGGATCATCAGAAAGTGCTTGATTAGATGGAGGGGTCTTACAGTGGAGGATGCCACATGGGAGGGAGAGCATATCTTACAGCACCCAGGATTGATGTTGCTTGAGGACAAACAATCTCGGGAAGGGAGGATTATGATGTCATGTTCCGAAGAGTAGGCCAGCAGGGAGTGACTTAGTAGTCTATATGTTCCCGTAGACTATAGTCAGGCACAAACAGGGAACAAGATGGAGAAATAAGGAGGAACTAATGGCTAAACGATGAATTAATCCAAAATACTTAGGAAAAGTCACTTAAGCCTAAGTCAACGAAGAATTAGAATGAAAAGGTGTTAAAGGGGGACTTAATTAATTAATTAATCAGTTTAGGAGGAAAAACACCTATCTTAAGTGAGGTCAATGGTGAATTAGATTGGGAAAGGTATAAAGGGAGGAATTTGACCTAATTCCTCATTATGCATTGTTATCATATGATGTTGAGAGTTCCCAGAGGAGGAGAAGAGTTGACCTTACTGTTTTGTGGATTTCTGGAGGAAACCACCACCATTGATCGGTTTCGGTGTTGAGAGACACCCTAGCCCATCGAAGATACCATCCAAGTATTTCACCGTAATTTTCAGGAGTATCCATTGCAGAGTACGCAGCTCAACCAGTAAGGGCGCAAGTCAGTTTGAGGGTTTGGAGAGCTGCACGAGATCTGTATTTAGATTGCAATTTCCTTCTAACCCATTTGAGATCCAGCCAGGGTGCTTCTATTGAGCCATCTATCATCTTATTCTTATGGTGGAATCTTTCAGATCAACTCATTCAGCCATTTAGGGTGCATCTCTTCCGAACAAACATTTGGTGTTGCATGCAAAGTTTCAAAGAAGATCTCGACAAATACTTACGACCCATTTCCTTATTTGGAGAGACGATCGTTTTGATCCATATAGCAGAAGATTTCGTTGGTGGAATCCTTTGGGGTGCAGCCAGTGCTCCAGGAGGTGCGCAAACCCCCTAGGGGTCCAGATCCAGTGCCTTAGAGACCAGATTCAAGATATGGCATTCACCCATTTCAGTCTAGAGGTCAGGGCACTTCTTTTGGAGTAGTTTCTAGCATATTCCAATGATCTAAACTTTCGGACGAGTTTTCCAGCTGGTAGCAGTTACCGTACTTCGTCGGAATCACATATTTTCGTCGATCTATCTGTGCATGCATTAGATATGCTATCATATTATAATCATGGGTATTTTTATGTTATTTGATTGTATTATAGTACTGATCCATGAGATATGGCTGACGTTTATATTCTATATTTCCAGTAGGCTATTGTATTTCTATGCTCGAACTGTATTATACATGATATTGGGCAGTTGATGTTCTTTACTTTTGCATGCATCCTTTATATGTTGTTTAAACCATAAATATGCAACATGCACATGCAATAACCCACATGCACATGCAATAACCATCAAGATCTCAAACATACAACTGAAACGCATCCAGAAACCCCCAGTGTATCAGATCTGCAAGACAGAATAATAGACGAGTAGCAAATATCTCTATCATCGGGATCAGGGATATTTCATGTAGCACTAATGGAAGGCTTTGGAATTTCAAGGATACAATGACTTTCATAATTAAAAAAATATATATATAATTAACATTATAAATTTGAAAAAATAGAAGCTAACAAAAACAATGTGTTCTCTACAATTCTGCAAAAAAAAATAAGGACACTCCATCATTTTGATAGTCAATGTTAGCACTAACATAAACATGTGCATTATATTTTGCATGAAAAATAACATACCACTATTAATAAAACTCAAATTTAACATAGTCATACACAATTTCTATAAAAAATATTATATATTCAAAAAAATAAATCATTTTCCTACATTTCATTATTTTACACCATATTCAAATTCATTTGAAAATAACTCGAATCATCCATCCAAGTTATCATATTGTTGTTTTCCCATGTTTTCATTGCCAAAAACATGTCCTGAAAGACCATCATTAGTTTGCATCGACACAGAGACTTCAAATCACAAATCACATCCTTTCTATTACGAAAGAACAACAAAGTCATCTCCACCATCCTCTTGAGAAGGATTTTCATATTCATCATCCAATTCATTATTTTCCTTCTAATTCTTCTTCTTATATTCCTTGCAGTCCTTTCTGAAATGCCAAACCTTTCCATAGTTCCAACATTTTTCCTTAGACTTTCCAGGAGACTCATAACTCCCATGGGATTTGGATATACTCTTTTATCTTTTCTTTCCTTTCTCCTTCAATATTCCATTAATATCCAAAGCCTCATTGGTGGAATTAGAAGCTTTCTTCCTGACCTCCTCTATGAATAAAGAAACAACAACCTCATCAAGAACTGATGTCTCTATAGTGCTTCTAATGGCCATTACCACATTGTCCCCTAAATCTAGAAAAGAACACAAAAGCCTCATACAAAAATCATCATCATCCATCTTCACTCCAACTAAGATCAACTAGGTCACAATAGTATTAAACGCATTCAGGTGCTCAACTACATAATCACCATCACCCATTCTCAAAATAAACAACTTTTGTCATAGAAAATATTTATTAACCAAGGACTTAGCCTGATACAAATCCCCTAGCTTCTTCCAAAGAATTGTTGTGTTTTCTTCAAATCCATCATCAGAATCATTATTTTCCTTCTTATTATTCTTCTTCCCATCCTTGCAGTCCTTCTGAAATTTTTGAAATTGCGAGAATTTCAACATTTTTTCTTAGAATTTCCACGAGACTTATGTATGCCATGAGATTTGGATCTACCCCTTTCTTTTTTCTTTCCTTTCTCATTGATCTTCCAAAAACATCCAAAACTTCATTGGTGTAATAAGAAGATTTTTGTGACAGTAAAGAAACAATGACCATTGTATTTATAGTGCTTCCAATGACCATTATTGATCCGAAATAATTAAAATGACAAGGAGAGAAAGATAAGGAATGGGAAGTGAAGAGCCATGGTTGTTGGCCTTCCCTCGCCCCCTAGCTCTACATGTTTCTTCACTCTAGCTCATCCTCAAAAGGATATTTGGCCAAGGAGGAGGAGAGCATTGTAAAGGAAGACTTGAAAAAAGAAAATATTGAGCACCATTCTATTGGTTTTCCCAATTAAGTTCCGAGAAACAAATACATGTGTAATGTTTTTTTTTTCCTTTATGTTGTGGTTAATTCATCATTGTGTTACATGTAGCTTGTTGGTTATATTTTAATGGTTGATTTGGATCATATTTGAAAGGATGAGGAGTTATTAGGTGCACAATCCTATTTACTATGGGAGATGTTGTTTTCTTCTATTAAATGAATCACCCATATTGGAAAACTATTGATGTTATTGCAATGAAGTGCCCACTCACATTATTTTTCGTCTCCACTAGGCATTGAGCTTGTTTTTTGTACATTTAATTTGTTTGTTGACACATTTTCATCTCTCTAGGGCGAATTCGTATTGTGTGAGTTGTTTTTAGATGTGCCCGGGCGTTTTTAAATGTTATTGGGCGTTTATAAATGTGCCTGGGAATTTTGTAGAGGTCGTTGGAGAAGTTTTATAATGTATGGGATGAATTCTACATGAAGACGCATTTTAACACATTATTGGATGAATTCCTTTCCACCTAGGCGTACCTAATCTTATCTGGGTCAAATTGTCTATTGGTTGGGTGTATATAATCCTTCTTGGGTTTTTTTCTCTACAGTAGAGCCATTCTTATTGTGTTGTCTCAATTGCCCACGACTTAGTTTCATTGTATGAGATCACCCACATTTCATTTTCTGGTTGTTCAGCACCCACGTTTCATTTTCTGGTTTTTCAACATTGCCCACCCCATTTCTCCGGTTGTTTAATACTGCCACGAATTCATCTTTTTTCCCAAAGTTTCTGGGCATGAATACTCTGTACGTTTCATTTGTTGAAAACCATAAAATAACACTAACCCTAATTTTTTAGCATATTAAGCATTAATGTAACGTCCAAGGAATCCCATAACTCATTTACTGGTTTTCTATCATTGGCCACGTCCCCAAACTCGCCTCTACCATATTTAAATGTTTACCAAGATATTGTTGGAGTTTATATATTTCTCTGGCTTTACTTGCCACTTGTACATGGAGAAACTGAGTTATGGGCGTCCCTGAAATTTTTGGAACTGTCAAGTAATATCACTGGGGGAGAGATTCCTTTCTTCTTTTCAAGTAGTGCTCATCCTTATTCATTGCCGGTTTTCTTTATTTACCATTATTCTTGTGTTTTTAAGGCCTGCACACTGCCAAAGTTATGGTATCCATTACCACCAGATGAAAGCCATTTACCAACACCAAACACACCCTATATTCCTTGAGAAAGAGTAGTGTTGCTTGTGCAAATTGGTTTCCGGAAATTTTGAGTAACCAAAGCATCCTTTAAAGGTTTGATTTCCTAATTGTAGTTTGATGTAAGGAAATGGGTGAATGAAATTATATTATCAGCACATTCTCAACCCTTCATGAGAAGAGAATCTAGAGTTATTCCTTTCTTTCATAGAAACTGATTTTCTTTTGATTGGAGAGTGGTGAAGAGACAAACAAAGAGGGCATTGCATAGGGAGAATCATCTTCATGCCACCTATGTGTCATTATTGGCCAATTATAAACAACATTCAATGTGAGGTTTTCACGTTAATGATAATTGTGTGAAACCCTCACCATGAAGTTCAAATTCAGTATGAAGTATAATTCCACAGACTACATTCAGTGAATACCTTCCTCGTGAGGAGAGGAAGAGAGGTATTTGTGCAGGGAAGAAGATTGTGGCTTGGTATCCTCCAAGAGACAGATAGCCATATGAAAATATCAAACACAAAAATGAGATGGATTTTAGAAATCAAATTCCACAGAGAATCCATGTTGGGAAGTTGAGTGGGATATGAGCCCCTTGATTACGGATCAGATGGTATCAGAGCAATTGCATCCTTGATAGAGACACTACTTCTAGGATTTTGAAAAAAATATTGTAGAGCTCATCATGGGAAAATAAAGAAGAGATAAGTTGAAATACTTAAGAGCCAATAATGTCGAGCTTCGACAAGAGAACGAGAACTTGAAGGTGTAGGTTAAGATGTTTAATTAGAGGATGTAAGAGATGGATAAACACATGGAAACCTCTTCCAAATTGCTTCCATTGCTCAAGAAGAAGTTTGAAGAATGTCAAGACATCCTCATAGCAGTCATGTCAAATTGGGACAAGCACAAAGCACAACTTGCACACCTTGATCAAAAGGTCATCTAGTTGGATAGATTGCAAGAGGATAGGTTCACATAGATGATGATGCAACTTCAACATGATTTGGCAGATAAGGAGGAGGACTTAGAAAGGCTTGAATCAGGTGATAAATAGAATAGAGGAGAAAGGAAAACATGCATTTCCATTTCATTTGTGAGAACCATGACTTAGACCACCTTGGTAAGATCACCTTCCACAGACATCTCTCCAGTCCATCTCGGTGAATTCTAGAATCATACGAGAAGTATTGGCTCTAAAATCCTAAAGAAAATAGGCTATGATGGAAAAGATCTAGTCAATAGGAGACAAGGCATCTTGAGACCCATTGTAGTCACACCCTATGCCAAGCATGAAGGCCTAGGATTTGATGGTATAAGTGAAACTTCCATCGCCATTAAGAAAACCATTTTCGTTAAGGAAACAGACATGTCGAAGTTGTCTTTCTCATCAGGAGAAGGAGCAACAACCGTGAGTGAAGGTGTCATCCCAATACCACCTTAGTCTTGTGGTATATTAAAGGAGAGCAACAATGAGGAGAGTTTCAACACTCAACCCAAACCTGCACTCAGAGACAAAAGCCAAACAATCATCCAAATAAAGAAGAAGAACAAGACTAGGAGGTCCAAAAAACTTATTGTTTATCACTGCGGAAAGAAGAGAGAACATACCATAGACAGTTGTTGGTAGGCATATACATGCTCACATTGTGGAAATAAAGGCCATTGTGAGGTATCCTATTGGTAGAAGAAAACCATGTTCCATAGACCTGATTGTTTCTATAAATTGAATGGAAAGAAGGCTCATCCAATCTAACAACATACACAGAGGCACGTGGAGAGGAGGAGTATCTCAGTAAATCCTTGTAGTATCCACGTGAATTTTTTCCACCTGCATGTTGAGTGGACATTGGGAAGATATGTGTTGGAGACTTCACTAAGAGCTTCACCCCATAGACTACATAGCCAGGGAAAAAGTGTGGAGAGTGAAGAGTATAGGAGGTGAAGTGTTGACTACATCTCTGGTTCAAGGAGAAGATGTTTTCCAAGAGGAGATAGAAACACTAGAGGTTTGCATCACTATTGAAGAGGATAGTGTTGATTTTACCACTTCAACCTAGTACCTCGCAATTAGATAAAAATAAATCACTTTATCTACTAAAATTAGAGCTGAGTAATCAACTAAACATGTAGCAAAAGAATAAACTAGGAAACCAAAATCTCACACACAAGACATCAATATTTTTGGATATAAACCCATGGAGAAAACCTCGAGGAAAAAGCAATCCTAAGATGCTTTTATTAAGGTCAAATCAGGGCTCCCATAACAAATAAAATGGCCCACTAAGAGAATATACACTACAGAAAAACCCGACAATGTCTCAACTTCTATATGACCATGTATTGGCACACTTTTCAAGGTGTACACGACTATCCTTATACAAACCCGCATAAATATGCGACTATATCCACTAAAACCTGTGTACATGTACAATATATATATACAACAATATTCGTACGAAGATACACTTTCATCTGCTCTGTCTTCATCTTGACTTGTATGACCTCTAGATGAAAGATCTTCTACACCTATCCAAGACCTTTAATCACGGTACTTTGTGATCCAACCATCTCTACATCAACACTTGGATGAAATCTCTTCACCCAACCAGTGATATCTCCTCACTCTCACATAAGAAAAAGTTCATCTTTGCTTCTGCACTCCTTACACTAGAAAAATTCCTTATTTTCTATCCCTGACCTTGGTATCTCACCAAAAGTCCCTTATGTCTACTCTCTCAATACAAGTCTCTCAATAGTGTATCTCACACAAGTGTCTGCCTCCATCACCCTAGCCTTGTTTTTATAATCATGAGTTTTAATCTAAATTTAATCTCCAAAGTCTTTGACAACTGAGATTACTTCTCATGCCCACTTGATATTTACATGCTTAGATTACATGATAATTAGTTTTATAACTTTCTTTAAATAACTCAAATAACTAATAGAAACACTTTCTCTTTAATTATTTCCTTTTAACTAAAGTAATCTCAAGGATAGAAGGTTTTCGATGACTTCCACATGCTAGACACATGATAATGCGCAAGTACTTGTCTGATCCTACCACTAATATCAACAGGCAGTGAATGGATGCTAACTACTAGGGAAGCACCATTCCAATTGCTACCTACATTTTCCCAACAAAAGTTTTCCTTCCTAAAGATGTGTCATAGATTGATGCATGGGGTCAATGACCTTGGAGGGAGGATTTCTTGAGAAATCCATGATGTTCGTTGCAAGCATGTGCAGGAACCAGTGAGCATTTTCCATGTCATGAAGAAATTTAGTGTGCCATAGGAATGCAACCGCATGCGAGGAGTTGTTGTGTGATGATATCATGTTTGGGTCACACTGAACAAAAAAACATTTGAATTTCCTTCGTTGGTAGATGATATAGAACGTCTCCAATTCAGAGAGGGAGATGGGAATGAGTGTTGAGCCTAGATTTTGGATTCAGAGATTGTTTAAAGTTGATACTCAATGAGAAGATTTTTTCATTGTGGGAACAAGAGAGCCAGAACCAGAGACATAGCCATAGCCAAGGACCAGAGCTAGTAGCTAGAACTACCATCTAGAGACAAATCCAGAGTTAGAGTTGTAGCTAGGATATAGCGTCAAAGCCACATACTAGAGAAGGAAACAACATCAATCCATATTGGTTTCCTAGAGATTTTAGAGACCAAAAAGCCTCTCAATGTGAAGGTGTGATATGAAAGGGATATGGATTAAATATTGGATAAGACTTAGTACCTTCAAAACAAATTGACAATCAAAATGCAATATGTAAGCCATGTAAAACAATGCAAGTTTACCTAGAATTAGTCAAATAACAACATACAAAAAATTTAAATAAAATGATTAAAATGACAGGGAGAGAAGGCTAACAAACGGAAGTGAATATCCATGGTTGTTGGCCTTCCCTTAACCCACATCTCTCTGTATTTATTCACTCTCTCTCATAGTCAATGGTATTTTTAACCAAGGAGGAGGAGAGCATTGTAAATGAAGACATGAAGAAAGAAAATACCAAGCACCATTCAATTGGTTTTCCCAATTGGGTTCCACGAAAAAAAATGTGTAATGTTTTTTTTCCTCTTTGTTGTGGTTAAACCATCATTGTGTTACATGGTATCTTGTTGGTTATATTTTAATGGTTGATCTACATCGTATTTGAAAGGATGGGGAGTTATTAGATATACAATCTTATTTACTATGGGAGAGGTTGTTTTCTGTAAATTCGAACCTTGTACAATGTCTATTGTAAATAGATATTCAGAAAAGAACAGAAAATATGCAGTGGCTAATACAAACATTACACAGAGATTTTTCCCCTGGAAACCCGAACCGGGAAAACCAGCATATATTATATTCATTCATTGTGTTGCATTGTTTACAATACAATATACATATAGAAGCCAGCGACATCCAAAACCCTAACCCAATGACCTGGATTAGTCCAAAACCCCAATTCCTTAACTAGAAATAGAGAACCATCGGCAAAAACCATGTGCTGAAAAAACCACCTAAATACATGACATGTTTCCCGAGGTAGGTGTCACATTTCTCGAGGTAGAAAAAAAAAATCGGGGGCGCTACCCCCAGACCCCCATGCAAGGGTCTTCTCCCCCCTACACCCCCCGAGGGGGGGCCTAGCAGCCCCCCCTCTAACCCCCCTGCGTGCCCGACGCTTACACTCAAACAATATTGCTCGTGAAAAGAATATAACGCATACCCAACATTCTCCCACTTGTTGTTTTCTTTGCATACAGGGGGGTTACAGGGTTACATAGTCAAAAATCCAGGGAAACAATGCCCATGGATCCTCTACACCAAGAGAACTTCTCAGTGCTCACATATTTTTTTAATGAGTCTGCAACATTCTACAAAGTTTCCACCTTCATCAGTGATATTTTATTTTCTTCAATCATGTCTCTCACAAAGTGATATTGAACATCAATGTGCTTTGTCTTTGAATGATAAGCAAGGTTCTTCACCAGAAAAATTGCACTCTAACTGTCACACTCTATCCTTACAGCTTGTTGTACCAACCCAATACCTGAACACAATCTTTGTAACCATATTGCTTCCTTACTTGCATGAGTGGTTGCCATGTATTCGGATTTTGTAGTTGAAAGTGCCACTACAGCTTGTCTTTTGCTCATCCAACTTATTTCTCCTCCAAACAGGTTAAACACATTCCCTCTTGTAGATCTCCTACGATCCAAATCTCCAGCCCAGTCTGCATCCTCAAAGCCATGTATATCGGCCACTCTGTCCAATCCTGGTCTTCCTTCGTAGCACAATCCATAGCTAGCAGTGCCAAGAAAATACCTGAAAACCCTTTTTACTGTTGTCCAATGTTCCTTCCTTGGTTTTGACATATACCTTCTCAAAACTCCCACTTCATGTGCAATGTTCGCTCTAGTATAGACCATTGCATACATCAAACTTCCAATTGCACTCGCATATGGAACATGAGACATGTCCTCCTCTTCTTCATGTGTCTTGGGACACTGATCCACAAATAACTTTACACCAACAGGAATAGGAACCTTGACCGGTTTACATTCCTGCATATTAAACCTCTGCAATATTGTCTCGACATATTTTCTCTAATTTAACCAGAGTTTCCTTTTTTTCGATCTCTTTTAATTTCCATGCCCAAAATGAAATTTGAAGCACAAATATCCTTCATGTCGAATTTAGAGGACAATTAAGTTTTCACATCCTGGATAATCTCCTTGTTGTTTCCTATCAGAAACATGTCATCCACATACAAGACTAAATAAATCAAATGATCACCAATTAATTTAGAATACACACAGTGATCCTCTTTGCTTCTTGTGAAGCCAAGTCCCAGTATATAAGTATCAAATTTTTTATACCACATCCTTGGTGATTGTTTTAAACCATACAGGGACTTTTT
>ML793660.1:0-92309 GCA_009831015.1 Picea engelmannii | reverse complement strand
TCTCAGCACCTTAATTCTTTTCTCTGTTTGATTCTCAACAAGAGCCTTAAACTCTTTAAACCTGTCAAAGACTTCATATTTCTTCCTGAGGAAATATATCCAAGTTTTCCTTGAGAAGTCATCTATAAATGAGACATAGTACACATATTTTCCCAATGATGGCACCGACATAGATCCAAAAAAATCATTGTGAACTAGTTGTAAAATTCCTTCTGCCCTCGTTGCACCAGAGGGGAATCTTGCCCGATTCTGCTTCCCATATAGACAATGTTCACAGAAATCAAAATCTAGAGAGCAGTTAGACATACCTTCAACCATACCTTTACCATGTAGTATTCGAAGACCCTTCTCTCTGATATGCCCCAATCTTTGATGCCACAACATAACCTTTTCTCTAGAGACTGTAGGAGTTATTTCTTCTTTAACTCCAATATCAGGAACAATGCATCTATTACACCCACCACTAAAAGTGCTTCCTAGAAACTTATACAGAGTTCCAAACTGAACTCCCTTCATCAACACCATTGCTCCTCGAACCATCCTACAAGTTCCCTTTTCAAAAATTGTTTTTACCCCTATATCTTCCATTTTTCTTACAGAAATCAAATTTTTGGTCATACCTGGAATGTGTAGAACACCAGGCAGTGTTCTAACCCTTCCATATATGAGTCTCAACTTGACCCTTCCTTTTCCTATGATTCTGGTTGTTGAATCATTACCTAAGAAAACAATACCTTCATCATACTTTTCATATTCACAGAACCACTCCCTATGGGGAGTCATATGAAAGGATGCACTAGAGTCAATCAACCATGCCTCATGATCTGCATGTGTTCTTGAAGAGGCCAAGTACACATCCCCTCCTTCTTCCTTGGAGGTCTTTTCTTCTGTAGAAGAAGATTCTTCAGATCCCTTCTTTTTCTCAACTTTGGATCTACATTGCTTCTTGTAGTGCCCTTCTTTTCCACACCTCCAACATACCCTTACAAACTTTCCAGGAGATTTAGATCTACCCTTAGACTTAGATCTCCCACTTGAGAAATTAGATCTATTTCTTTCCTGGGAATGTCATCTTGCAAATAATGAGCCTGTGCTATGTCCTTCCATATTATTTCAGCTCATCTCCTCCGGCAACAAGGATGAGACCACTTCTTCAAACTTCAAATAAGTCGTATTACTACCTATGGCCACAACTAGACTATCCCATGAGTCTGGTAAAGAACACAACAAACTGATACATTTATCTTCATCTGAAATTTTAATCTCAACAAATACTAATTGACTTACCACAGTATTGAAGGCGTTCAAATGCTCTGCCATTGAGTCTCCATCTCTCATCCTCAAGTTATACATCTTCTTTCTTAGGAGTAGTTTATTTACTAGGGACTTAGACTGATACAACTTTCCCAACTTTTCCCATAAATCCTTGGTTGTAGCTTCCTTTGACACATTCAGTAATACTGAATCAGAGAGACACAGTCGGATTGTGCTCTTTGCCTTCCGATCCATCTTTTTCCAGTCATATGCAGAAGTTCCTGTAGGTGTAGTACCTGGATCTATCACGATCCACTGATCTCTATCCACAAAAAGATCTTCCATGTTGAGCTTCCATAGCTCAAAGCTTTTCCCATTAAACTTCTCGATCTCCATCTTCGAATTTCTTGCCATTTCTTTTCACCTGAAAAACAATACCGTAGATCTCCCACTATAACAAGGCTTATCATGGTCTCGAGCCAAACCCTTGACCACAAAGGCATCCCCCTGAAGCCAATAAAGCTATGATACCAAATGTAAATTATAACCTTGTACAATGTCTATTCTAAACAGGTATTCAGAAAAGAATAGAAAAGATACAATTCCAAATACAAACATTACACTGAGATTTTTCCCCTGGAAACCCAAACCGGGAAAACCAACATATATTATATTCATTCATTGTGTTACATTGTTTACAATACAATATACATATAGGAGCCAACGGAATCCAAAACCCTAACCCAATGACCTGGATTAGTCCAAAACCCTAATTCCTTAACTGGAAATAGAAAATCATCAGCAAAAACCATGTGTCGAAAAAACCACCTAAATACATGACACGTTTCTTGAGGTAGGTGTCACGTTTCCCGAATATAACACATACCCAACATTTTCTTCCATTAAAAGACTCACCTTGATTGGAAAACTATTGATGCTATTGTAAATTAAGTTCCCACTCACATTTTTCATCTCCACTGAGAATTTAGCTTATTTGTTATACGCTTGTTTGATTTGTTTTTAGATGTGCTTGCAAATTTTTAAATGTTGTTGGGTGTTTCTAAATGTGCCCAAATGTTACTGGCCATTTTGTAGAAGTTGTTGGACAAATTTATATTATATGGGCCAAATTCTACATGTAGAGGCATTTTAAGGCATTGTTCGTTTTTTTTCATTACCATTATTCTTGTGTTTTTAAGTCATGCACATTGCCAAATTTTTGGTAGTTATTAACAGCAGATGAAATCCACTTACCAATACCTTGCACACCCTATATTCCTTGAGCAAGAGTGGTGTTTTTTTTACAAATTGGTTTCTGGAGGTTTTGAGTAACCAAAGCAGTCTTTAAAGGTTTGAGCAGATAATTGAAGTTTTTTGTAAGTAAATGGGTGAATGAAATTATATTATTATCATATTATCAACCCTTCAAGAGAAGAGAGTCTATATATATTCATTTCTTTCATAGAAACTGATTTCCTTTTAATTTGAAGGCGGTGAAGAGACAAACAAAGAAGGAATTGCATATGGAGAATCATCTTCATGCCACCCTACGTGTCATTATTATCCAATAAAAAAAAACTCAATGTGAAGTTTCCACGTTGATGATAAATGTGTGAAACCCTTGTCATGAAGTTCAAAGTCAGTATGAAGTAGCATTACACTGACTACATTGAGTGAATACCTTCCTCATGAAGAGAAGAAGAGAGGTATTTGTGCATGGAAAAAGACTATGGATTGGTAGCCTTTAAGAGATGAGAACCATATACAAATATTAGAGACATAACTAATATAGAGTTCATAAATCAAATTCTGTATAGAATCCATGTTGGGAAGTTGATTGGGATATGATCCCCTCAATTACAGATCATATGGTATCAAATCAATTGCATCCTTGATTGGGACACTTCTTACAAGATTTTGAACAAAATATTACAGAGCACGGCATGGGAAAGGAAAGAAAAGATAAGTTGGAAGACTTAAGGGCCAACAATGTCGAGCTTCGAGAAGAGAATAAGAACTTGAAGGTGTAAGTTAAGATGTTTAACCATAGGATGGCATAGATGGAGAAGCACATGGAGACCTCTAACAAATTTATGTCATTGCTCAAGAAGAAGTTTGAAGAACATAAAGACACCCTCACAATAGTCATGTCATGTTGGGACAAGAACATATAACATATTGCACACCTTGGTGAAAAGGTCATCCAATTGGATATCTGAAAAGAGGACAGGTTCAAGAAGATGATGATGCAACTGCAACAAGATTTTTCAGAAAAGGAGAAGGCCTTAGAAAGGGTTCAAGTAGTTATCCAAGAGCACAAAGGAGTAGGGAAAGCATCTATTTCCACTATAAATTCTAGCACCATGACTGAGACCACCTTGGTAAGCTCACCTTTGGTAGACGTGTCTCAAGATCAACTCAGTGAAGTTGAGAATTATACAAGAGGTATTGGCTCTAAACTCCTAAATAAAATGGGGTACGATGGAAAAAGGATAAGAAAGAAAATACAAGGCATCTTGAGCCCCATGGTAGCCATACTCTAGGCCAAGAATGAAGGCCTAGGATTTGATGGTAGAAGTGAAACTTCCATTATGATGAAGAAAATCATTTTCGTTAAGGCAACATACATGCTGGAGCTAGATTTCTCATTAGGAGAAGGATAAACAATAGTAAGTGAAGGTTTCATCCCACTACCACCTCAACCTTGTGGTATATTGAAGGAGGGAAGAAATGAGGAGAGTTCCAAGACTCATCCGACACCTGCACTCATAGACAAAAATAAGACAATCAGACAAATCAAGAAGAAGAACAATACCAAGAGGTCTACAAAAGTTCCTTTTGTTATTGTTTCAACAAGAGAGGCCATACCATATAATTTTTTTGGTACGCAGATATATGCTCACATTGTGGAAATAAGAGTTCCAAGACTTAGCCCACAACTTCACTCATAGAAAACAGCAAGACAATCACACAAAGCAATAATAATAACAAGACCAGGAGGTCCACAAAACTTCCTTTTTGTCATTGTTTCAAGGAGGCCATACCATAGACATTTTTTGGTACATAGATACATGCTTGCATTGTCGAAAGAAATTTTATCATGAGGCATACTATTGGTAGAAGCAAGACATGCTCCAAAAGCCTGATTGTTTCCATGAGTTGATTGGAAAGAAGGATACTCAAATCCAAAAATATACACAGTGGCACGTGGAGAGGAGGAGTATGTCAAGAAATCCTTGTAGTAGCCACATAAATGTTTTCCACCACTGCAAGTTGAGTGGACATTGGGAAGTGAAGTGTGGAGACTCCACCCAAAAGCTTCACCCAAGACACTGTATAGCCAGGAAAAGAGTGTGGGGAGTGAAGAGTATAGGAGGTGAAAAGATTCCTACATCTCCAACTCAAGGAGAATATGTTGTCCAAGGGGAGATAAAATCATTGTAGGTTTGCATCACTATTGAAGAGGAAAACAAGGGGATGCAACCCACTACGGAAGAACTATTCCAATTTCTACCTACAATTTTCCAACAAAATTTTTCCTTCTTGAATATGTGCCAAAGATTGATGCACGAGGTCAATGACCTTGGAGGAAATTCTTGAGAAGTCCATGATGTTAGTTGCAAGAATGTGTGGGCACCAGAGATTTGTTTCGATTTCATGAAGAAACTGGTCCTATAAGAGGAAGGAAACCGCATGAGATGAGTTGTTTTGTGATGATAGCATGTTGGAGTCACACTGAACATCCCAACATTCGACTTGCACTACTAGGAGAACACCTTCTAGAGGAGGTTTTTGCAAAGGTTTTTAGTGTAACAAAATTTGGAAAAATTTTCAAAAAAACCTCTGCTATAACCTCGTCTATTGGTTGTGGAGGTTTTAACAAAGGTTTTAGTGGATGTTTTATATAAATAAAAAAAATTGGCGGGCGGAGGTTGTAGTGGATATTTTTTTTGTGCATTTCTTGTTAAAATGAACTAGTGCGATATTGAAAAACACACACTAGTACATTAATATAATCAAATGCACTGGTACAGTAATATAATAAAAATGCCTCAAACCTGAATATAATAAAAAAAATTCCCTGGTGCACTTATAACTAATGTGCATCAATTCCCTCTTTTTCTTTGTATGTAGAGCATCGATGCTCTTATAATTTCTACGCACATGTTATGTGTTCTTCTCTTATGATGCACCATTATGCTTTACTGTTTTTCCACCCCAGTGTTATCAAGTTATAGATAGGACTGGTGCACTTTAGGATTAGTACGTTTTGGTGTAGTTAAGTTATATTTAGCCCCAGTGCAATAATGTTATTTGAAGACCCGATGTGTTTAATATTGAATGCACGTTTGTGCTTCTATGATTAGTACGTACCGATATGTCGGTGAACTTATTTTTAGTATGCATCAGTGAATATAATATAGTAAAGGAACTAGTGCATAAATAATGTTTATCTGCACTGTGCATACAATAAACATAACGCACCGGCATGATAAAAAATTTAGCGCACCAGTTAATATTTCAACCATGAGCACCATACAATTTTGAAATGATAAATAATATTATAAGTTATATCATTTATGAAATAATGTGTTTTCTCAATAGTACATGTGATGCAAGAGCATTTTTCCTCCAAAGTCAATAACATTTGACTAGGCCAAGGGGTCTTAAATTTAATTGTTTAATTATTTGAAATTCCTATGTTTTATTGGATTCTAGAAGAATTTCATAGGATAGAGATTGTTTGGGTTGAGATTGATTAAAATGTAATAAAATATTCCTTGTTTAAGAAGATATCAAGAGTTTGTAATATTTAGAGAGATATTGAGGTGAGATGTACATATTTTGAGGAATTTGGGGATCTGAGAGATCCTAGGTAATTACAGTTGAGAGATTTTAGGATCTGAACCAAATTCTAGTGTCAGAATCCTTCAATTTTTAATGTTGTAAACATATAGGCAAAGTGGGGGTTTGAGTTAGATAGAGAGAGGAGAATTATAGGTTTGTATAAGAGGCTAGGTGTGGCATAAGGTCAGGTAGAGGCCAATTAAATGTAAATCAGGCCAAGAAGATTGATTGTCTTATGTAAATTGTGTACAATAATTCACTAATAGAGTTTTTTTTTTATGGTTTCTTTGCGTTAGTGTGAAAGTGGATGTCCTTTTGTTGTGATGATATCCCCGTGTGAAATTATTATAGTCTAGATTGGATTTTCCATGAGCATGTGCAGGTTCTAGATTCAGTGAGGTTAAATCTTCTTACCAAAGAAGATAGATCATGAGTGATCATCAATCATCAAAGAGATCAATGCATCCAAGGAGAGAATCATTGGTAAAAACTATCATGGAATTGATTTAAGATCGTGGAAGAAAAGAAGTTAAGTTTATGTTTGTGTGCAGATTGATTGAGGGTCAAATCCCTTCAAATAACAGAGTTCAAAATCCCTTTGCAGGAGAGAATAAACAACAATAGTTTGATAAATAATGATAGTCAATCATGGTTGTTGAATGTGTGATTTAAAATAGATGGACGGGATTAGATATGGAGTGGTGTACATCCATATTGGTGGCCAAAGTAGGTTCTTCATTCGGAGTCTGATAAGAGGTAGATAGACCTTTGGAGTAGTATATTCAAAGTCAAATGTTGAAGGATACTATGAGGAAGGTATTCCGATCAATGATGATGATTGACTAGAGTGGTATAGAAGATATAAACAATTGTAATCAAATCTAGAAGTAGTGAGTACAATGACTACAAAAGTGACATGTGACAACATTCTATTGGTTCTCATAATAGATCCATCAGAGTCTATAAGTTGAAGGAGCTTCGATAGAGTAACACCAATCAATGGCTAAGATATATTTGGAGTTGATTAGATTGACATATATGGAAGAGACACATGGAAACTGGTAGAGACCAAGACAGATGGAATCAGTGAATAAGAAGTGGACACACAAAGTGACACATGGTAGTTGGATCCATGAATGAGAATTTGACACATCGCATCCATGTGTAATTCGTTTGATGAAGGCTTAGAATAGTGGAAGCAAATTTGAGTGGAGAATGATCATATATATTAAAAGATCAACGATGGAGATCATTTTAGTACATTGGATTCCTAAGAGAAGGTGGAATCTATCCGAGTGAAGGTTTCAGAGTATTGGAGCTTGAGGGAGTCTGACGAAAAGCTATGATACAAAGGAAAGTGGGATTTAATCAATACTATCCATTAGGAATCACTCAGGAGGATATATAACTTCCATAAGAGTAGTCATTTAAGATCCTTTTCCAACACCCCCATGTAAAGGCATCGAAGAATATTATGTAGCCTTGATTAATGTGCGATAGATATGTATGTTCATTTGGGAGGTTATCAACGACGAGAATTGATACCTTGAAATTTTCGATGGTCTACAAAGAATTAATCCCTAATTATGGTTAAGAACGTGATCATGGAACCCAACCATTTGTTGAAGTAAAGGGATTAGTGACAAGATATTAAAGGATACATCGAGAGAAACTTTGGCCACAGTTATGGTCCAAGGTTTTATGGGGACAAGAGCATGATCTCGAGCACTAAATTTATGGTGTGTTTAACAGAGAATCGTAGGATCTTTGTTAAAGGGGGAATCTTTGGGCCTGTGAATGATATTCTGAAGCATATCAACTTCCATGTTGTGCATAATTTATTTCTATAATCTTTTAATTATGGGTTTAAGGCCGAGAGGTCATCATTTTTGGTACCAGAGTGTAGCTTTGCTTTAAAATAGAAAGTAAGAATCTTCAAATTCAAAATTGTAAAAGGAAGTTGTGGAGATCAATCACACTATATAGAGTACATAGAGCGAGAGAGAAATTTCATCAGAGGATCTTGCAGATTGAAGATTTATGCAGACAGAAAAAGGAATTGGATATAAAATTTCTTTAACAATTTTTTGCAGATTGAGGCATTCCAATGAAAGAAGTAGAATTGGATAAGATGTTGGAGGACAATATATTAGCATGAATCTTGAAGGTATATTTTATATTTATCTCTAGTTTTTGATTAATAGTTTTAGTGTTAATAAGTAGGTAGCGACATAAGGATATGGTATCATCCACTGGAAGCTAGTAGAGCTATGAAAGAACAAGAGGGAGAAAGAAGAGCTCTCAAATGAAGGAGAATCTTGTGGCAGAACCTTGCAACAAAGGATGTTGTAAATACTTCTAGGTGAGTATTGGAAGTAAGGATACAAATAGAATTTCTCAGAGAGTGTGAGTAGGTGAAAAATCCATAGAAGAGAAAGGAGTGCTCAGAAGCTTCAGAGGAAAGAGCCAGACGATACCAAGAGTTCAATATCAAGAGAGATTCTTGAGTTGGTATTAGGTAGGAAATGAGGAGATTTTCTACAGAGGCTTGATGCAGTTCACAATGAACAAAGAGAAGTTCAAAAAGAAGAGGTGAAAATGACTATTGATGATCATTATAAGGGTTCATAGGGATGCCACAACCAAAGGAGAGAGGATGCCAAAGTTTTTGGTAGAAATAATATGATTCAAGATGAGTTTGACAAAGAATTTGCTGAGATAGAAAGAGTCATCATAATTCTGGAGCGTCTATAGGAAGGTGAGGAAAACTAGAGATATATTTGGATAATGAAGAGGAAATTCATATGTCCTATTAGAAAATTTATCATGAGGAAGTAGAAGAACATGCTGAAATCTCGGGTCAGAGAAGAAGAACTCAGAGAGGCTGAGTACAGGAAGTCCTTGGAGATAGGACTAGAATTTCACTTTTGTGAACCAAAGAAGGGAGTAATGCTTGGAGAGGAAGAAGAGGTTTAGAGTGCAGACCACATGGAGAGCTTGAATGAGGATATGATGCTACAGGAATATAATGAGACTCATAAGTATCATGTTTTTAAAACTGATGATTTGTGTATTTTTGCGAGACTTATAGGTCATGGAGATAGGCATCCATTTGAAGTTGCCCTAAAAGAAGAATTGCCTCATGAAAGCATAGAAGAGAGACAAATCCATAAATATTTCATTTTAGATAAAGATACAACATTGTCTCTTGAAAGATGTGAATATGGAAGATGTTTAGATGCTACAGACAACAAAGAAAATGAAAATGTGAAGAGAAAAATGAATTGGCTTAGAGAAACTTCAGATAATGATGAAGTACATGGAATATTGGAGAGGGATATGCAAGGCTACAATGATACAAGTATGGAACTTTCCAAAGAAGAGATGATAATAAAGGATGATGACCATTGGTGCATGATCATGGAAAAAGGTATAAATATTTTATAGAAAATATGTCATTTTAATAAATTCTAAGAACAAAATTTATTTAAGTCATGTAAACTGAACATAAAACTTAAGGATGTGTAGTATTGGTTGCATAAATTTTTATTTAGTGAGAAGTGTTCTCAAGGACTTGAGGTAAACGAGAGATGTGAAGACCAAGAGATGGAAACATCCATGCAAATTTTATGTGGAAATTTGCAGCATACAAATTTCAGTAGTGGCGTGTACCAACAGAAGGAAAGATTGGACATTGAGTTGGATGAGTTATGGAAGAATTTGATGAATATTTCCAAGAGTAAATACCAGAGGAATAATAAAAATAACAGCATGCCATTACATCTTATTAAAGAAATAATAGATGTTTCACAAGAACAAAGAAAAGTATGGGATCCATGAAGCTTGCATACAACAACAAGGCAATAGCAAGACAACAAAGAAAATGGACTGCATCATAAAATTTGGGATACAGGAGGACCGAAGAAAATGAAGACTCGTGATCAAAAGATCATGAATGATTTTAACCCTAGGATTATGATGGAGGATCATTTTTCCTCCAAAGTCAAAAACATTTGACTAGGCCTAGGGGTCTTAAATTTAATTGTTTAATCATTTGAAATTCCTATGTTTTATTGGATTCTAGAAGAATTGCATAGGACAACGTTTGTTTGGGTTGAGATTAATTAATATTTAATTGAATCTTATGTGTTTAAGAAAATATCAAGAGATTATAATATTTAGAGAGATCTTGAGGTGAGATGTAGATCTTTTGAGGAATTTGTGGATCTGAGAGATCCTAGGGATTCACAGTTGAGATATTTTAGGATCTGAACCAAATTATGGTGTCATAATCCTTCCATTTTTAATGTTGTAATCCTATGGGTAAATGGTGGGTATGAGTTAGACACAGAGAGGAGAACTAGAGGTTAGTGTTAGAGGCCAGGTGTGGCCTAAGGTTAGGGAGAGGCCAATTAAATGTAAAACATGCCACAAACACTCAATGTCTTATGTAAATTGTGTACAATAATTCGTTAATAGAACTTTTTGTTTATGAGATCTTTGTGTTAGTGTGAAATTGGATGTCCTTATGTTTTGTTTATATCCCTATGTGAAATTATTAGATTCCATATTGGACCTTCCATGCGCGTGTGCAGGTTTTGGACTCAGTGGAGTTAAGCATTCTTACCAAATAAGATGGATCGTGAGTGATCATCAATCAAAAAATAGATCAATTTATCCAAGGAGAGAATGACCAATCAAAATTATTGTGGAATCGATTTAAGATCATGGAAGAACGAAATTTAAGTTTATGTTTGTGCACAGATTGATTGAGGGTCAAATACCTTTGGAGAACAAAGTTCAATATACCTTTACATATGATAATAAAAAACAACTGTATGATCAAGAACAATAGTCAATCATGGTCATTGAATTCATTAAATCAGGACTCCATTTGCGTGATTTAAAATAGATGGATAATATTAGATCTGGAGTGGCATACATCCATATTGACGGCCAAAGCGGGTTTTTCATTCAGAGTCCAATATGAGGTAGACAGACCTTTAGAGTAGTATATTTGGAGTTGAAGGCTAAAGGATACTTCGATGAAGGCAGTATAATAAACGATAATGATTGATCGAAGTGGTATAGAAGAGATCAATGGTTGTAATCAAATATCAGGGCAGTGATTACAATGACTACAAAAGCGACGCGTGGAAAAATTCTATTGGTTCTCAGAATAGATCCATCGAAGTCTATAATATGGAGGAACTCCAATAGAGAAACACCAACTAACGACTGAGATATATTAGGAGTTGAATAGATCGACGGATATGGAAGAGACATGTGACAACTGACAGAAACCAGGACAGATGGCATCAACGAATGAGAAGTGGACACACAAAGTGACATGTGGTAGTTGGATCCACGAATGAGAATTTGACACATGGAATCCATGTGTAATTCCTTTGATTAAGGCTTGGCATAGTGGAAGTGAAGGCTAGTGGAGAATAACCTTAGATATTCAAATTTCAATGGTGGAGATCATTTTAGGCCATCGGAGTCTGAAGAAAAGGTGGAACCTGTCGGAGTGAAGGTTTCAGAGTGTTGGAGCTCAAGGGAGTCCGATGATGAACTTTGATACAAAGGAAAGTGGGAGTTAATCAATATCGTCCATTGGGACTCGCTTAGGAGGATATCTATCATCCATCAAAGAAGTCGTTTCAGATCTTGTTCTAACACCTGAATGTAAAGGTATCGAAAAAGAGTATCGAAGAATACTATGTCACCTTGATTAATGTGCGACATATTTGTCCATCTATTTGGGAGGTGATCAATGGTGGGAATTGAGACCATGAAAGTTTCTATGGTCTACATAGAATTAAACCCCAATGATGTTTAAGTTCTTGATGATGTCACATGGTCATTTGGTGAAGTAAAGGGATCGACGAAAAGAGATTAAAGGAGACAGTGGGAGCAACTTTGGCACACAGTTATGGTCTAATGTTTTATGGGGACAAGAGCCTAATATCAAGCACTAAAGTTCTGGTGTTTTTAATAGAGAATCATAGGAGCTATGTTAAAGGGGGAATATTTGGGCCCATGACTGAAATTTTGGAGAAACTCGACTTCCAAGTTGTGTAGAATTTAATTTAATAATTCTGCAACTGTGGGTTTAAGGATGAGAGGTTTTCAACGTGACAATACATTATTATAATTAATATTTACCAATATATGTGACTCAAAAAAATGCACTGATGTCTATATTATGGATCTAGTGAGTTCAATTTAATACAATGCACTGATATGTATATTTGTTTTCCGAGGTACTTGAATTTGCAGGAAACCCCCAAGTACTTCCCCACTTCATGGATGGTAAATGGGGTAAACTTTCAGGCCTAATTATAGGCCCTAACCCCAAGGGGGAACTAGGTATTAAAACCAATGACCTCCTCCACCGAGGATAGCTTCACGTCTGTCTCAGAACAACTTGCGCTAACCCTTGGGGCTAATGAACCGATATGTATATATTTTAATTCATTGTTTTTTACAAATTTTCAATTAATTATTTTAAAATCAAATATTTTTTATAATATTTTTTTATATATTTATGTTATTGCATTAATGTGTCATCCAACCAATTAAACCTATGTTATTTGTATCAATGTAAATTATCCTCATATTATTTATTCAGGACCACAACATTTTACAACATTTGACAATGCAATGAAATAATAAACCCATTTTATTATATATGAAAAAGAGGCCCATTATCACACAAAAAGGGACAACATCTAGGTCTAGTACAATAATCAAATTGCAACCAATTTGTAATTTTTACACTTATTGGTAACATGTCCTCATGCAATTGGGATAATATGTCGAGTACATTAAACAAAATCCCTGATTTTCATTGACAAATATTCCAAAACATACAACTTGCAGTAACATTCAATTATCTTGATTGTCATTCATCAGTTGAATCATTGGAATTCCTCAAGATTCATGCATGCCTCCTTTCTTCACAATTTGTAGGTGATAATGTACTTTGGTTTTTTAACATAATGTTTTCTTGATGATCAACTTATTTTTTATGTTTTTCCCCTTCATCTTCCATCTACAGACATAAATAAATTGTAATAAGTATATCTACATAGAGGGGCTTCCGCAGTGCAACATATTAGATATTATTTTCAGGATTAACTGCGTAGTGTAAGTCATTAATCTATGACCCATATCCATGAGTATTAGTCGCAACTAACGAATAATTGTCATGATTTGAATATTCCACT
The DNA here is from genome assembly GCA_009831015.1 of Picea engelmannii. Classification (NCBI taxonomy): domain Eukaryota; kingdom Viridiplantae; phylum Streptophyta; class Pinopsida; order Pinales; family Pinaceae; genus Picea; species Picea engelmannii. The sequence continues at coordinate 78,975 of ML793660.1, read as the reverse complement.
TAGCACTCATTTCATTGGGTGATTCTCACAGGGGTGAAGAAATGGGATTGAAACCAATGAAATGAATCGCATAGCATCAATCATCACTTCCAGGGCTTGCACCCAGTAACCAGGACTTCCCAGGTGGTCTCCCATCCCAGGACACCTCTGGCTCAAGAGCACTTAACTATGGAGTTTTCCCCACAATCAAGCTCACTTAGCTTGCTACCCCATTTGAAAAACCTTAGCAAGTATTGTGCCTTATGAACTATCGAGTTAGAGCTCCCTTCACTCTTATTATTTAAACATAGAGGGGATTTCGCGGTGCAACATATTAGATATTATTTTCGGGATTAACTGCATAGTGTACGTCATTAATTTATGACCCATATCCATGAGTATTAGTCGCAACTGACCAATAATTCTCATTATTTGAATAGTCCACTTAACACTCATTGCATCGAGTGATGCTCACAGAGGTGAAGAAATGGGATTGAAACCAACGAAATGAATTGCATAGCATCAATCATCACTTCCGGGGCTTGCACCCGGTAACCGGGACTTCCCAGGTGGTCACCCATCCCAGGACGCCTCTGGCTCAAGCGCACTTAACTGTGGAGTTTTCCCCACAATCAAGCTCACTTAGCTTGCTACCCCATTTGCAAAACCTTAGTAAGTATTGTGCCTTATGAACTAACCAGTTAGATCTCCCTTCACTCTTATTATTTAAACATAGAGGGGATTCCGCAGTGCAACATATTAGATATTATTTTCGGGATTAACTGTGTAGTGTAAGTCATTAATCTATGACCCATATCCATGAGTATTAGTCGCAATTGACCAATAGTTCTCATGATTTGAATAGTCCACTTAGCACTCATTGCATCGGGTGATGCTCATAGGGGTGAAGAAATGGGATTGAAACCAACGAAATGAATTGCATAGCATCAATCATCACTTACGAGGCTTGCACCCGGTAACTAAGACTTCCCAGGTGGTCACCCATCCCAAGACGCCTCTGGCTCAAGCACGCTTAACTGTGGAATTTTCCCCACAATCAAGCTCACTTAGCTTTCTACCACATTTTCAAAACCTTAGCAAGTATTGTGCCTTATGAACTACCCAGTTAGAGCTCCCTTCACTCTTATTATTTAAACATAGAGGGGCTTCGGCAATGCAACATATTAGATATTATTTTCGGGATTAAATGCATAGTGTAAGTCATTAATCTATGACCCATATCCATGAGTATTAGTCGCAACTTACAATACGCAATTAATCCCAAAAATAATATCTAAGTATATATACATTTATATATATAGTAGAATATACATGATTGTGTAAATAAAAAAACATACCTTAGCACCAAGTCTTTCATAAACTATATACATTCTTTCAAAGCCATGCTTCGAGAATTCTCTCAAAATATTCTTCGATGTCTGCATTCCATACTTTTCCTGCATGTTTAATGCAACATGAAAAAACATAGTCGATATAATCAATATAAACTTTTCTTGTTTTTTCATTAATTATAAAACAAGGAAAATTAAACAACATAGTTACTTACAAATTGTTCAATTAAACTTTCATTATTCAACATATAATCACAACCCATACTTAACCCATTTTTTTATCAATTCATGGGTTGGTTGTTCTTTGTATGTTAGGACCTAGTAGAAGACATCCATGTACAAGTGTAAATTAATTATTTAAATATAAATATTACAACAAACATGAAATCTTAAGAAAGGCCTAAAATACAAATACTCATGAAGTTTGCAATCAACCATTTTATTCCTCATCGTCATGTCTTATGTGATGAATGGATTCTATTTGTTTTTCTTTTATGCAACAAAACAATTGAAAATTAGTATTTCACATGATACTTAAATTCAATTTACATAAAATAATAAAAAAATGATTACATACCTCTGATGTACATTGTATTTGGGATGGTTCCTGTTGCGACGAAATTATGTCCATTTCTTTTAACATCTTCTTCTACACTTTTTTGGACATCCCTACCAACATGTCTTTGTTTTTCCCCTTTTTTTCCCTTGGAATTTTCAAAATCTCCCTGGAAAAAAAAGATATAAAAACTATTGTTTTTTTAAAAAATAACAACTTGATGTGTATATTAAGATAATTTGCACCAGGGTCTTAACAAAATTTGTATGCACCAGAGGGTCATACATACATATATTCACCGGTATAGTATAACAGTTTTGTTCAAAAATTGAAAACATTTTACAAAATTTTGTATTCAGTGAGTGCTTTATGAATTAAAAAAAAAAACACGACTTCCTAAGTTCTATTTATTATGCATTGTCGAGCAATGAAGAAATTTAAGAAATAGAAATTTCCATATAAAACAATGATTCTTTCATTTTAAACTCAATGATGTGCTTTGTAATAAATGTGTCCCAGTGCATGTTTTGGTAAAATGATCATCATTGAACATGAAAAGGATTTTTAATAATATTTTTAATTGAAATAAAGTGGTGTTTTTTTACAAACAAATACACTACGATGTGCTTACTATGTAAAGAGTGCACCTGTCACAACAAAGACATCTTTTTAAAACAAAAAAATGAAAGTGACATAATGGTTTAGAATCTAGTGCAATAAGTGGTTTCATTAAAACAGATGGGAAATGCCCATATATAAATAACTAAACCCTATAAAGAAATTTTTCTTAAAAAATATCTTCTTGTGAAATGTAAAAGGAGAAAAAAAAAGAATAGTCGGGAAATTAGGGCTTCCAATACTAAAGGTAAGTATGAAACCCCCCTTTTTTTAGGGGGAATGCACTAAAAATTGTTTGAATCAAATAAGAGAATGGTCAAGATGATTAACATAATAAAACAATATACCTGGAATTTCTCCTCTGCAGATTCCTATGTGATCTACATTAGTCCCTCTCAAATTTGGCTCTTCAAAAACAACCCACCCACTCAGAAATATTTGTTGATAAATATTTGTTTCACAAAATATCCTCTCTAAAATTTGGCAAACAATAAAACAATGAATAGGGTTTTCCTTTATAAAAACATAAACCCGAATTCCTGCTCATTTTTTTATTATATATTATAGTGCATTGATGATAAATGCATGCATTTCTTTTTTCATAAGTTACGTTTTTCGATGTGTTATTATGTTCCTAGCGCACCGATGTAGTATTCATAACACATCGGTGTGGTATGCACAACACACTGATTTATTTTCGTAATAAATTTCAAATTATTATTAGAAAGTGCGCATTATTTTTCTAACTTGCTTTTGTTTGTGCGATAGACAGATTTAAACGCACCGGTGCAATGTGTAATTAATAATGCACCAGGGTGGTGTGTAAGTAATAATTCACTGTAAGATAGTTACATTTGCATAATGCAAATGAAAAAATCTCTATTTAAAGTTTGCGAAGGTTTTACTTTGTGGAGGAAATAACGGAGGTCGGTCTTCGGTTCTTATCTCAATTAAACAAACCGATGTGTTTTGTTTATACATATGCACCGGTGCATTTCGTTTATACATATGCACTGGTGCATTTTCAAAAGATAAATCTCATTGGTGGGGGAGAGAGAGGGGCTAAGAGAGGGAATGGGATACATTGATTGAAAGAGGGAGGGGGATACAAAATGAGTAGGAGAGAGGGGTTGATGCAAGAGAGAAGTGGGGGGGGGGAGGAATATAGGTAAAGAAGAGGAGGAAAGGAGGAAGAGAGTGAGAGAGGGGATGAGCATCAAATTCACATTTTCTATGTTCGAGGAGAACATTTTTAGGGATTGAGTAATTTTTTCATATTTTGTAAATCTAGATTGAGATTTCTTGTATAGTTGGGCGTAAAACAAATATGATATTGTAGAAAAAAACAATGATTTTTTAAGCGTGTTTTCAATTTATAAAAGTTATTTGAAGATATTTTTTAATTTATATTGTTTTATGCTGCCCAAGATGACAATTGTTTGTTCAAATGCAGGGAAAAAATAATCATAATATTAAATGGTCAATTCTTCAGATTCCAGCATTGCCTTATAAGGTATCTTTGGAACTCCTTCAAGTTATCTCACGTTGATTGTGGTATATCTATATTTTATTGATAATTCATTTATCTTGTTGAATTTATGTTATGTATGCAAGTGCAGTTTAATAATTGTTCATTGAATTTTGTAGGATCAAGATTCATGATCAATTTCAGATGCTCAAGATATTCTTGTGGTCCCAAAATTTTGCAAGATCTTATCAAGAGAAATATATTGCAAGTAGATGTTTGATGAAAATGGAAAACTTATTTACCCTACCAATCCTAACATGCCATCTTCCAGAAACCATCCTAGGTCAAAGGTATTACACCGTGAATTTGATCTATTTTATGTAGACGGCCCTGTAGGGCGTAAGAAAAAAATGTTTGAGTAATTATACTTTTGGATTTTCAATGGAACTAATGTAAATGTGTTTCTTAATTCAACATTTTTTTATAAATGGACTGGTTTTATGTTTATTATTGGGAATAAAATGTCCATGATTCTAATAAGTGTTTGGTATAATGTTTGAAAATATTAAAATCATTGTGTTACTAATATTATTAATGTAATGTTCAATATTTTTACAATTAGGTTTCTGATGACAAGCGACCAATCTACGATCTACCGTTGCACCCTACTATGATTTCAAGTCATGATCTTGTTTCTAAATGAAAAGAGATCGGAGAGGAAGGATACCGAGAATAGTTGAAACAACCATCTATTCAATTCCCACTACGTTCCGAGTCACTAATTCAAAACCTCAACAGTAACACTAGTTCTTCACATGTTGGGGATGAAGAAAATGACATAGAGGTTGGTATGGATGATTTATTGTGGGATACCTAAGCCATGAAAGGAATTTTATTAGATGCATTCCATCAAAATGAACTAGGGAATGATGTTGATGTTGTAGATAACTTCTACAAAACCCAAAATTTTCTTCCACCACCCCTCTATTTGGTCTAGTACATGAATTTGAAAGGTCTACCCATATAGGGACACAAATATTATTGTACAACTTGAAATTAATGTATGGTATGTCAAACGTGTGTTTCATGGAACTCTTGAGGTAACTAACCATTAAGTCCCCTACATTTTTAAGAAATCTTGTCACACAATGAAAGAAGAAAAGGGTTGATTTTATTCATTCTTAATGATAGTGTAAATTTATATTTCACACTAATTGAAAGTTGTTAAAAGATAAGGTTCTTGATCCAGGTGGATATTGGTGGCCACCCACCTTTTCCGGCTGGCTCAAAACAGTTTTCTGGCAATTTTGGCAATTTACTATTTTTAGCAGTTTTTAACTTCCTGGGCCATTTTGAGGGCCCAAATGAAGGTTTTTTGAGATAGAGGTTTTAAATAATATCCAAAGGCATGATTGATCCCCCAAAATGAATCTCCTCGATGATACCTTTCCAATGGGATATCACGCGCCTAAAACGAAGATCGTATGCAAAAGTTACGACCTCGGGAAGTTGATGTACTCACTTACCCAAACGGGGCCCACATGACTTTTGGCGCTTCATCTCCTAGGTTTATGTTTTTGGATGTCTAGGGTTTTTGGAATTCCTACTTGTTGTAAAAAGGCCTTCAGAGCCTCATTGTAATCATCTTCTTACGAATGCGAGTATCCATCACATCTCTTCTCAGAGATAATATGCCACCATTCTAGTGAGTCTTTCACTCTGTATTTTACAGTCTCTGTACATTTCTTTCATTAATGGAAATTGTGTATTACTGTATATATGTGTTTATGGTTTCATCTTTGATACATTTCTGTTATATTATTGAATATTTGTGATATCTCTGTGCATTTCTTTATTATATCTCCGATCTCATTTCGTGCCGAAAATAATCTGGATCAATACTTCTTAGTGATAATCATTTGCTCAATAGTTGTACAGAGGCAAAGAAAATGATGAAAATGTTGGGATTTGAGTACATATCATACCATGCATGTCTGAAAGATTATATTCTATGCATAAACAAATATGTGGACAAATAAATATGTCCAGAATGTGGGAATGACAGGTACCATAAATAAAAAAACAAGGGTAAGGCACATGGTCCTCATCATAAGATATTGAGGCACATGCCTATAATTCCAAGGATTCAAAGGATCTTTTGTTGAAAACAATTAGCCATGTTGCATGGGTGGCATCCCTCACATAGAAGTGAGCTAGGAGTTATGTGAATCCCAACACATTCAATAGTCATGAAACATATAGAAGATACATGGCCCAATAAACTCAAGGATGAAGTATGGAGCCTTCAATTGAGAATAGCTATGGATGGAGTTAAATTGTATTCTCTCCAAAACACCAAATATTTTTCTTGGTCAATAATAATGATCAATATAAATATCCCCACATGGTTTTCCGTGAAGAATGAAAATCTTATGTTGGCTCTTATAGTCCTAGGTAGAAGACAAGTGAAGAGAATACATGTCTAACTCCAACCACCGATCGATGAATTTAAACAATTATGGGAAGGGATACATGTATATGATGTATCAAGACACATCCCAATGGAGAGGTATTTTACATTTTATGGAATATGTGCGTACAACATTCACTATTATCTAGGACTTCGAGTTTTCTCTAGTAAGCATGTTCATTGATTTGTTTATATCTGTAACTTTATTTGGCATATTTCATTTGGTGCAACTATATATTAGACACTAACATGATATGTATACGTTAACATCACATGTATTGTAACAAAATGGTATGATGGATGTAAATGTTGTGGACCTTCTATAAAGTCTAGGTGGTCCAAATACATACGAAAGTCGATGTACAACTATTCGAGGGTATTCCTCTCAGAAGACCACCCTTATAGAAGAGTTTCATATGATTTTAATGGTAAACTAGAGAAAACACAAAGACCTAAAATAATGATGTTGATGGATTATAATAGGGCATATGACACAAAGAAGGAGAAAAAAATGGCATAATTATTTTATTCAAATGGGGAAACTATGTTCAATGATCATGAATTTTTTGACACCTATGTTGAGAAAATTCCCATTGGCATGAAAATAAAATATGTATTTTATGAGCTTCCATATTGGGAGCATCTAAATATTGGCCACTTACTAGATCCCATGCACATATTCAAAAATATTTCATCTTCTTTATGGAGGCACATATCATGGAATAAAAGTGACACAATGGCTATCAGGGGAGATTGTATTTCTTCAAATACTAAAAAGAGACATTGGCCAAGAAATAAAACTAGAGGAGAAGTTGGTCACTCCTGGTATTTTAAAGAAGGTGATGTTCCATGGATTTTGAGAAAAGATGATCTTTTTTATGGTGAAGGATGTTATATTGGGTGTGAAGGCACCTTATTTATATGGGTTGATTGTTTGATGTTGAGTCACTATAGATGGGAATTTGTCGGGGTTGAAATCGCATGACCATTTGAACCTTCTAAGGGTATGCAAGTTGAATACATGATTCTAATAGTTCTATATTGACATTGGTAAAAATATGTTATGCACTCACATTTTTATGGAAATTAATGATGTGTGTGTCTATTTTGTAGTGTCATTATCCTTTTTTCATGTGTGGTTGTGTGAACCATGACTTCCCCCAATATTTTTGACATGCCATATCGAAATTATTTGCATTTGTATGTTCGACGAAATCAAGGAAGATTCATATGTCTAGCATTCCAAGGTCACACCAAGAGATAGTTGATATTGTTAGTATGTTTGAGAAGGAATTTCTCACAAATTTTATGGACTTGGAATTCCATATTCTAATTCACCTACATGATAAGGTTGAATTATTTGGGGTGCTCTCATGTCATTTGATGTTCTTCTTAGAGAGGCACATGAAAAAAATGAAGGGGTTTGTTCGAGAAAGGGAAAAACCGAAGGGATCTATGGAAGAGGGGTACATAGTATAAGAGTCATTATATTATTCCAATGAGTACATCAAGAGAATTGATGACACATAAGGGACATTCATTTGGGATGACCATCAAGATGAGGAAAAAATGGATGGGGAGCTACTCAAAACGAATGGAAAAAGGCACTTGTAAAGAGTAAGTCGGTTATATTTTGTAAATCTAGTACAGATAAATTCTTTAAAATGAAGCTGATAATATAACTTTCATCCCCTTCTATTTGTTTTAAATTATTTTATACAAAGGTGAATTTAGAAATTTCGATGCCATGAATAAATTCATTCTTTAAGTTGATAATATATATTTGATTTCATGATATTTGTTTTGAATTTTTGTATACATTGACAAATTTTGAAATGGATTCCATCAATAAATTTGTTCTTTACAACGTGGAGGAAACACGACCATGGGTCGTGTTGTATGAAGAGAAAATAAGGAAATGGAACTATGATCGGAAAGCATTTATATAGTTGAATTGTAGAAGCATGCCTTATCGTGATCATTTAAAAGAAAATATGCCAAAAATATGTCCCAACAGTTGGGTGGTTGACCATATACAAGAGAAACATATGGAGTTCGATTGTAACCCACGTGCATAAGATATGGATGAACTAAACATAGGGATCAGGTGCAGAAAATTTATAATAACCTCTGAGTACCACATTCTATTTATAATATTACACATTTGAATTGTAACATGTATTGTGTTTTTATTAATTCTTTGGTTATTAGACATATGACACTACCCTTTTTTCACATTTTTACAGGTGAATTTCTTCCCTTCTATGTTGGAATATGGACATTATTTTCTCACTGAGTATGTTAATGAAGGCCACATCACATAAGATTGTGGAGTGGAGGTCAATTTTGACCAATCTAGTCATGTTAGCCACCGTGAGTAAAAACCAATAAAGGGAAAATTAGGTTACATTGGAAAGATATACTTGATATCATGCAAGTGGACTTCTCATCATTTCAATGTGTTATTTTTTGTTTCAAGCAGTGGGATACTTTCGAATGGATAAATGTAAAGAAAAAGTGTGATAGTTGATGCAGAACCCCCTTCCTTCCTAAGGGTTCCATGACCTCTTGGTCAAGGATCTTAATCACTTGAGATGGACCAGCTCTTTCAGATCTTAAATATCCTTGGGACAAATTTCACATGGCCCCCTTTCCTCCTTGGGCACAAGTATTATGGAACCCACAGGCCCCCTTCCTTAAAAAAAAATTAAATCTTAAAAGTCTGGGAGCTAGCTCCTTTTCGCTAGTCCCTCTCCCCAAGTGACCTTGGGCACTTAACCTCCTAGGCGCTTCAGACTTCAGATATCGGTTGATTTAGCAGCAACCGCAACACTATTCCCTGAATCGTCGAACCGTGAACTCTCCCAGACAGATATACGGTACTCATTTGTCCCTCAACCAATGGTTGTGCTCCATTCAAACTTCGACCTCCCAGGATTCTGAATGCCTCAACCCTCCTTATCCCCGAAGTATTATGTACCCAGAACCTCAGATCAAGCACCACGTGTCCACCAAAATCAACACTCAATTCCACTTTGGGACCTCAACATTCGGGAGATTTGGGTGTTCCTATAGCCTTTTCTCACAAAGTTTCAAACCTCCAAAATAAATCTCCACGCTCCACGTGTCTTGTCCAAGCGGGCGGATAATATGGATTTCAACACTTTGGCCTTCAAGTGTTTTTGAATGTTTTATCCCTGGTTCCTTACGAAGGGCCCTTCCTCCGAAACTCGTGGATATTCACCACATGCGCTCTTTGGATCCAACTGTCCAGATCTACTCCTCTCTCTGTGACTTCGTGAATATTGTTCCTTTCTTCACACAAGTTCTTCTAGAGCTCTTCCCTCCCAAACTAGCTTATCTGTTGCCATGTATCTCCTTCGTAGCCAACGACTAGGATCACTCCGTGATTTCAAACTTCAACGATCCCACACTTCAATACTTCAAACACTCTGAACCACAAAATTTTGAAATGCTTCACAACTAACTTCCATACATTTTTTCCAGATCTAATGGTCTGGACTAACTCTGCTTCCTCCTGAAGGGATATTGGTCGATAACTCATTAAACCTTTAGAGCTTCTCTCCCTTTGAAGATTTTTTCCTACTATCTCTCTTGAGATTTGTTTCTTGAACCCTTTGACTCCTTATAGGGATAATTTAACACTTATTCAATGTCCATATCTATGCACTCCTTGCAACAGATCTTCGCGTTGTTTCACGAGAAAACCCAAGTTGTTTCTCTTGATTTTTTCGAGTCAAAGACTCTGTCTACTCACTCCTTTCATTTGATATGCACACTCTGCATATGAAATTTCATGTTATCCCTTCTTATCTTTAAGTAAAAATGAATCTGTTAAACACACTCCTTGCATACAGTATGCACTCCTTGCATAAGCTCAAGGAAGAGAAATAATTGAGACTTATTCACACATTCACAAATTTATTCATTCATAATAAAACTCATGCATTCATGAAAACTCATAACAACAGAGAACTGTAAACAGTAGAAACACCATGCATTGGATCAATTTTCCTCTGTTATATTCATTCAAATTTAAGTGGCTACAACTATGATAAAACAATAACTAAAAATTCAGCAACAACTAAATCAGAACAATCTCCTACTAATTTGTAGCAGCCTCATTCAGGCATACAACACCATTATTTATCCTGGAGGGATCCTAGGGTTCCCTCTAAATACTCGTCTTCTCAAAGAAGAGAAGATTCCAAAAAAATAACTAACTAACCCTTAAGTTTCGTTACATTAAATTATGAGAGTGAAGCTCCCAGATCTCACTGATCATGTTTGCTTCCAATGCATTTTGATCTTCTTCTAATTATTCGTTCAAAAAGATTGACAGGAAACACCAACATTTAATATTCCAAAATAATTCGAAAGGTGCATTATGGCACTGTGTTGTCTCTCCACATTTTCTTTGCTGATGATTCTCCTGCATCAATTGTGGGCATATATGTATTAACTCTAAAAAGATGTGGGTTAAAAGGAAGAAGCCTTATTCTTTCCCAAAACATTGCAGCCAAGTGTTTTTTTACCCATATGTGTTGGATGGGGATTGGTAGTATGTACTGAGGCATGATCCAATATCTAAACATGTTTTTTAGAAAAACAATGTTACAATGCCAAGCGAGGAAGATAATTAGGGTGATGGCAACAAAGACTGATTTCATGTAAATGATTTGTTTAGACATTTGTATTGTGGATGTGTCATTTTATTATGGGTATATATAATGGACATTTATGTTTTTTTTTCCTTCATTTTATAATTATGTTGGATATGAAAATTTAACAACCATTTACAACCATGGATGGAAAATCGATAGATGCTACAACAAACTCATGTGGAGGAGAGTCAAGAGGAGAAGGAGGAGGAACATGTGGTGGAGTAGAGGATGAGGATGGTTTTTTTGATGAGCTAGATGTAGTGTGAGCACGAACACCAACCCTCAAGATATCAATGAGGCTGACAACACCAACAATATGACGCATCAACATCGTTATGTCACGGAGAAAATTCCTCCATGTAGTAGAGAGCACCTCTACCTGTAATATGTCTCTAGAAGGTATAGGTATCACTCTGTGATTGGTCATGACACGACATAGTTCATCCGCCACCTCTAGTCAGACTCTTGAAACTGGCTTGAATGGAATGTGGGGTCTATTTACTGTTGGAGGTTTCTCCTCTTCCTCCTACATCACCTCACCCCCATGTTGAGGAGGCACATCCATAGCATATGTGCCAATATCTCCAAAATGATAGATAATAATTATAAGATAATTGAAGCAAAATGTTACAATAAATTACATGTGCATTAAATAAGACATAAAAATATGCAAAAATATTGATCAAAGCATAATGATAATATTAGATCTCTCATCCGATGGCTCCTCTATTTTAAGTTGGATGTTTGGACATTCTCTCCAAAATATCCCCCCATATAGATACTCTACAATATGGAGGACATTATCGTCCTCACTAGACAATAAATCAATAATCTCCCTTCCCACCGGAGTAATGATATACTTGGAATGGTCACTCATAGGCATAAACTTCCCCCACATGTGAATACGCGCTTAAAATATAGGTCTCGCAAGAAAGCGGGGTACCGCTGGCCGAATGGCATGAAACCTCTAAAAAAATAGTGTATACAACTTAGAAGCAAATGGGAAGAATATCGTCCCACGCAAAGCAGCACGACAATGATCTAATGCATGATAAAACTATCTCAAAAAAAAATCCTCCCACATAATCAATTGAGGCTCCCACAATAAATTATCTAAAGAATATGACATAGAGAAACTAATGTGTTTCCCATCAAAGATATACTATGACAGTGATGAGATAATATAACATAGACACCTAACATCCTCTCTCTCAAATTCACCTATCCGCAACTCACCACTTTAAGCTAGAACTCTGAAGCGGAAGAAATATATGGATTTCCATATATGCACATATCCCAGTTGGGTCTCTCCTACAACACTGAACGATAGTGCAGGGAAATCGGGTAAATACATCCCCCTCCTAGAAAACCCAGTGATGAAACAAACATCATCCTCCATGGGATGATACCACATATTGGAACTAACCCTGAACCCCTGTCTCACATGATCCCATCGACAAATAAACTACTGTAACAATGTAGAGTTCCCCCTAAGGGATATTCCCTCCCGAAAAAACTTCAAGAGGCCAATATCCATCAAAAATTCATGTGTATGTTTTGAATAGGGCAAGAGTAATCCTCGCTATCCCTTTCCCTGGACTCCCACTCACGCACAAAAGCATACATCTCGACCTAACGCCACCTGATCTAGATTTTATGAGCAGAACGAAATGAATACAGATTATTAACAAGTGCTTAGAAAAAAATAATAGAGATACAGTTAAAATGATTTTCTATTCAATAACGAAATAAGCTGAAAACTGTAAAATGCAGCGGAAACAAGCTTGTTGGAATGGTGGTGGCTTATCTCTAAGAAGAGATGTGACGAAAGCGCTCCTTCGCAAGAAGATCATTACATTAAGGCTCCGGAGGAATTTTAATAATCAGAAGGAATGTCAAAAACCCTAGAAATCCAAAAACCTAACCTTGGGAGATGAAGCGCCAAAAGTCACGTGGGCCCCGTTTGGGTAAGTTAGTACATCTACTTCCAAGGGTCGTAACGTTTGCATGCGATCTCCATTTTAGGTGTATGATAGCCCGTTGGAAAGGTATCATCGAGGATATTAATTTTAGGCACTATAACAAAGTAACATTCATATGGAAAACCTATTTTCCCAAAAAAAACATCGTTTAGGGCCTCAAAACGTCTCCGAAAGTGAAAACTGCTAAAAATAGTAAATTACCAAAATTGCCAGAAAATTGTTTTGGGCTAGTTGGAAAAGGTTGGTGGCCACCGATATACATATAGATCAATCCTCCCTCCTTAGGAATCAATGGTATCCACTACGTTGATTTCCCCCATCAGATGAGGAAATTTCTGTTGAATTTGGCCCCGGGTGAACCACTTGCCTTGGTGCAGGAGCTTCCCTACTTTGACGACTCGATAAAGTTGGATCCTTTGTTGTTGAGTGCCCTTGATCTGTGTGTCCACAATATGATCATTGGATGCCTGTTTTATGTTGTCAGGGTTGAGCTCTATTGGTGTTAGTTTTTCTGCTACTTTTGAGGTGTCCAATAATGGTGGGAAATAAGGGCGAAGGAGATCCACGTTGAACAGTGGGTGCAGGCCAAGGAAAGGAGGAATGTTGAGCTCAAAATAATTATCCCCCATGTCCTTGGTGATAGTGTATGGCCCATAACAAAGTGGGCGAAGCTTCCGATGGGGTATTGTAAGGCATTCTTTCTGCAAGTACAACCAAACTTTGTCGCCCACCTAAAACTTATGTGGAACCTGATGTTGATCATGGTGTTGTTTGTACTTGTCATTGGAATTCTGTAGGATATCCTGAACCTATTGACAGATGTGTTGGATCCACTCAATGAACCAGGTGGCTTGTCATCTTCAGTTGGAGAAGGATATGAGTCGATCGAGGTGACCACAAGGGGAAGTGCAACATCTATGGGACCCAATGGTTGGAATCCCAACCCCACCTGAAAGGAGTTGTGGTCGATTGAGCTATGCAAGGCTCGGTTGTAACTATGATAGACATAGGGAAGGATTCCATCCCATGTGCAAGGTTTCTTTTAATTATACATGCGATGGATATGCACAATCATTCGATTTACAACCTCAGTTTGGCCATCTGTCTGGGGGTGGAAGGCCGTGGATTTGGTGAGCTTGGTGTCCAGCAGTGACCAGAGGCTCGACCAGAATGTGATGAGAAATCGACTATCTTGATCTGAGACAATGGTTTGTGGGATTCCAAAATGTACCCAGACTCGTTCAAAGAAGATCTTGGCAGTGGCCTCTGTTGTGATGCTCTTCTTGCAGGCAACCAGAATCTGTTAGAAAAAATAGGATTGCAAAGAAATAAAATAAAACAAATGAGGAAATAAAACACAGAAGATACACAATACAATAGAGACACAGATATATGTGGTTCACCCAGTGTGGGTTACATCCACCAAAGAAATTTCTAGGTCCTTCCTTTATTAGTATCCAACAAATGAAGGGATACAAACTACAACAAACTCGTTGTAACTTCCTCTACTTTCTCTCACATTCTCCTATTTCAGAATATAATATTTGGCATAATGCATAGCCACAATACATTTCCCTCATAATAGAGGGTTGACTTCTAGGGAAAAAAACCCTAAAATAATTTCTATCGTTAGATCTGCGACCTTATAATGAACGGTCTAGATTTACAATGAAATTACAATATACATTTAAAATGAAAATTTTCCTTTGGAGGATTCTCCCCCAAACCCCCATCGAGGGACGCTTCCCCTGAACCCCCGTCGGGGGCCCTCTTCCCCCAGACCCCCCAGGCAGGGGGATATCCCCCCTAAACCCCGCAGAGGGGGTAACCCCCCTCTACACTCCCCCGCATGGAAGAGTGTACATACTTCTGGGGTGTAAATACTTCATGGGGTATAAACATGGTTGAAAACAAAAGACCTCTGAATAAGGAAGATGATCAGGCTCCACAACCAACAATCTCTCACTTGAAGACTAATCTCAACAACTCCACCGCTGTTGTATATGTTGGACTTTGAACCTTCTTGGACCTGGAAAATTTATCATATTCACCTTCATGCTTGAATACCAACTGAAACTGAGTAAGAACTCAGTTTCTCCCTGGTTACTCCCTTTGTTAACATGTTTTCAGGATTATGGCTAGTGTATATCTTTTCCAACTTTAAATGTCTATCTTCCAATACAGATCATATGAAATGGTACCTCAGTTGTATATGCTTAGTATTTGAATGGAAGGATGATTTATTTGAAAGATGAATGGCAGTTTGACTGTCACAGTACAACCTGTTTTTCTCATGCTTCTTTCCCAATTCCTCCATAAACCTCTGTAACCAAATCATTTCTTTACTAGCCTCTGTAGCAACAACATACTTTGCCTCTCTTGTTGAAAGTGAAACAACCTTTTACAGTTTCTAAATCCAACTTATTATTGTTCCACCTATAGTAAAAACATACCCCGTGGTTCTCCTCCTGCTGTCTTTATCAACTACCATATCTGAATCAACATATCCCTATATAAAAGTGTTGGCAAATGTTTAACAGGCAACATATGCTTGTCATTGATGGCAAGTACAACAGTGAAGATTTCATGAGTACAGGAAGAATGTAAGAGACGGGCATCAGAAGTATTTTAGGAAGACGCTGCAGAGCAAGCTTGATAAGTTCAGAAGAGATAGTGCAGAGGATTGTTGACAGGTTTAACAGGAAAAGTGTGCTTGTCATTGATGGCAAGATCAGAGTGTGCATCGATGGAAAAATAGGAACAAAGTAAGCTCAATAGGAATTAGAGTAGAGTCGAATGCAGTGCGTAGGTGTGCAATGAGGGATGAGGTTAACTCTTGCTAAAGCTCAAGAGAGATAGCGTACTCAATATCACAGGTGGATCAAAGGTCGAGGCCTTTGACACTTAGAAATTCTTCTAAGTAAGAAGGATGCATGAGCTCGGGTGGAGAAGCGACATTGATCATTGGATCCCATTCATAATTCCCGATGACCGTCAGATATGAATCCAGACAGGAGGAGCGCAAAGATGGAGGATATATATTAGGTGTCAGATCTGAGTGTAAGATCCGACCATCGTTGGATCAGGAAGAACCTGCACATTCTTTAAAGTGCAAGGAGTAGCAGGCTCACAAAAAATCTTGAAAGAAGGAGGACCGTCCATCTTTAGGCAGGACACGTGGACACAGATCAACATTTCGCTGACTGGAAAGTCAAAGTTTAGAAATTCTCCAACCTCTCACCTCTCGAAATTGTGATATGAAAAATCGTGAAATCATCTCAGCCATCAGATCAAGGTGGCGATCTGGACCATCGATCCAACTCCATTTCGGAGTTTCGTAGATCGGGAGTTGGAGATGTAAAAGAACATTCACCACAGGAATGTCGAAATCGTGATATGCGAAATCACAATTTAATCGTAGCCATCAGATCAATTGTTGATCGGGACCGTTTATCCCACGCCATTTTGGGGTTTCACGAATCGTGACTTGGAGAGGCAAGAAACAATACCACAGGAATGTCGAAATCGCGAAATACGAAATAGCGATAAGATATGGACTGTCAGATCACCAAGGGTTCTGGACCGTTGATCTAAGATCCATCTCGGACCGTTGATTCATCGAGATTGTGGACCGTCGATCAGGGTCGATGAAGATCATAAGTTCGCAGCGCCTTTTGGCACAAACTATGGTCACCGTCGGTGGTCACGAGAAGGGAAGGAGTCAGTTCAAGCTCCATTTCTGGGTTTCAGGGATCGTGACTTGGAGATTCGAGATGCCTCATCTCCAGATTCATGAAATGCAAAATCGTGAAAGAACTTTATGCATAAGCGTGCGGTCACAGCCATTGGGCACATCGATGGAAGATGGAGGAAGAAGCTAGAGGTGATAAGCTTCACCATACAAATGTCGAAATATTGAAAAGGTGACATTTTGTTGTAACCAGTGGTCATTGCCTGTGGTCACATAGAGCAGGGAGCTAGAGCAGCCAAGCTCCTTTTCGGAACTCGCAACATGAAGAGTCAATATGCCTCATCGCAGAATATTCGAATTGTGAAAGTGCGAAACGCATAAATCACGACAATATTCTTCAGAGATAATACAACGGTGCAAATGAAACTGAAGGAGATCGGAGGGCTACTGTTGCACATCACAGTGTAACTGCCAGAAACCATTGATGGTTTCTACGAGAGGACTTGAAGACACTTCAGGGTGATTGACAGAGGAGATGAAGAGTCTCTGGGAATCTTCAGGAGGGATGAAGATGCTCGTGGAGGCGATTGATAGCTGGATGAGCATTGAATCCTATAACTAGAACAGAGAAGGTGAGCTTGATTGTCACAGAGAAGACGAAGAGTCTCAACTGCCAGAGAGTCTGAGGAATCTCAGCATAACATATAGTGATGATGAAAGAGTGGAAAAATGACCAGAGAAGGTGAAGAGTCACGATGATGATCAAACAGATCACTTGAGTTGTGGAGGATATCGGCACGGTGTGAGTATGCAAAGGTATTGGGCGCATTGCATGCACAAGGTGCACAAAATCTATAAATACACAGTACAGAGAAGAGATGTGGTTGCGACTACTTTTGGCGTTGTTGTGGTTGTTGTTATTGGAGGTGATTCATGTGTGAAGAAGGAGGAGAGTGCAATAGATGAATTGAACAGAATAGGAATTGTGTAGTGAATGGAGATGGTGCACAGAGCATAAAAAGAAGAAGAACAGACAACACAAGTCATGTGTGCAGGAAAGAAGTGAGGCAGACAGAGCAACGAAATGCAGTAGAACAATGATGAGTCTGGTAAGCCATTGTTGAATGTTATATCACTGTAATAAGTTTCAGTAGCAAAGATTCATATTTCAGGGTGGTAGGGAAGTGCTAAGGAGGACTGTTGTCCTTAGAGGTTCAAGTGGGTGCTTGAACACAGGGATTTGTATCTTCCTTCTGGTTGGTGCTAGAGAAACCAGGGAGTTGGTGCTTCCTTCTAGTTGGTGCTATAGAAACTAGGGAGTTGGCGCTTCCTTCTAGTGGGTGCTAGAGAAAACAAAGATTTGGTGCTCTCAGCAATCAACAGCTTGCAAAACTGAGGTTGTAGCCTCATTATGAGTTGGTTCTCATATGTATGATAATGTAAAGAATGTAACTATTACTTATCATATAAAGAAAAAGAGGTTTGTACCCTGTATGGGTTTCCTCGGGAAATATCTGTCTCTATGTTTCTCATCTATGTGACTGATGTTGAATGTGCCATTGTTTATTTCCCTACATTATTGTGATCATCATTCAGTGTTTCTGCAAAGAGTTTAAAAGAAGCATAATTGTTTGAGCATGGTAACAACTGATTCACCCCCCCCCCTCTAAGTTGTCCAACAACTGGTATCAGAGTCAGTCCCATTTTTATCTAAGGGTAGATCCTAGAGCTTAAACATGAAAAGCCATGAAGGGACTTTAGTCACTAGGTCTCCTCTATTTGATGGAACAATTTTTTCCTGGAAGGTTAGAATGAGAACGTACCTAATGGTCTTAGGAGCTGATGTCTGGGATGTACTAGAGACTGGATACATAAAGCCTGTTGTGCTAGCTTCCAAAGATGATAAGTTAGAATTTAGATTTAATGCTAAGGGAATGAATGCTATCTTGAATGGACTTGCAGAAGCTGATTTTGTGAAGGTGATGCATCTTCAAACTACTAAAGAAATGTGGGACAAACTCATTAACAGTTATGAAAGTAATGAGAAGGTGAAATATGCCAAGCTTCAAACCTACAGAGTACAGTTTGAAAAGCTACAGATGAAAGAAGATGAAACCATTGGGAATTATTTTCTGAGAGTTGAAGAACTAGTAAATGCAATGAAAGCACTTTGTGAAAAAATTGAGGAACCCTCTTTAGTTCAGAAAATTTTGAGATCTCTGCCAGATAGGTTTAACCTAAAGGTCTCAGCTATAGCATAACTTAATGATATAAATACTTTGTCTTTTGATCAACTTCTAGGAACGTTGACTGCATATGAAATGAGGATAATTACAGATAAAATCACCTCTAGAGAAGCATCATTTAAAGCAGATAAGAATAAGGATTGTGAGCCTGATGAAATTGAAGAAAAATTCGTGAGAAGATTAAAGAAAGGATCAGGCAAGTACCAAGGTAAGATTCCCTTCAAATGTTTCAACTGTGGTAAGATAGGTCATTTTGCAAATAAATGTCCACACAAGAAACATGATCAAAACTCTGAAGATGAAGAGAAGCACAAATCAAGAAGATTTGATAAGAGGAAGAGTTTATGTGTAAACAATGATGACTCCTCAGAAGACACCGATAGTGATTCCTCATGTGAAGATAAAGTAAATGAATTAATGCTTATGGACAAAGAGGATTATGATAATGAAATAACAGGCAGTGAAGAGAATGATGAAGAAGTTGTGGTTGATATGGAAGGAGAACTTTTCAGTGCACTGGAAGAGATTGACAGACTGAGAATCAAGAACAGAAAGAAAAAACAATTGCTGATACAGTTTGAGAAAGACAGTAAACATCCTGATGAAGACTTTGCCCTGCTGAAAGTGGAATTAGAAGAGGCAAGGAAAATCGAGGATATTCTAAAACATCATCTATCAGAAAAGAGGGAAAGATCTGAAGCCCTGGAAGAAGTAGTGAAAACTAGGAAAGAGATGGAGAAGTTTCAAACCTTGTATCATCAAAATCTATCTAGTATCAAAGCCTCATAAGGATTAACCACCATTCTGAATCAACAAATAAATCCAAAGCTGAAAACTGGTTTGGGGTTTGAAGAGGGATCAAGTAGTGGTCAGCCAAGGAACAAAGAACCCATCAAGTTTGTTAAATCTACAACCAATGACAACCACAAACCTTCAGAAACAAAGGAAGACAATCAACCGCCCAGGATGAGTAAAGAAAGAGGTGCCAGGACTGAATCTGTAGAACAAAGAAATAATGTACTCCCTGCTCAAGGACATCATCAACATGGAATAAATTGATTTTCTCAAAGAAGACAATCATTTTCCAGGTACAAAGAATTTTTCTATGGATATTGTTTCTACTGTTCTAACTTTGGTCACAAAGTTGTAAATTGTTCCTTAAGAATTAGACATGAGCAATTAAGATTTACAAGGAATAAATTTCTGCCACAACAAAGAATGATACAGCAAAGTAATAAACCATCACAGATTGCAAACTGTCAAATTAAGTCTAGAGACATGCAACTGAGGAGGTCAATAAATAATAAACAGTCAATGAGTAGACAATGTTGCAACAATAACTTTGACCTATTGAACAATGAGATTGAATGCTATAACTGTCACAACTTTGGCCACAAAGCTGCAAACTGCCATCTGAAGAATTACAAAGTAGATCCAAGCATAAAGTTCTTAGATAGAAAGGCCAGCACATGGAAAAGAAAATATAGTGAAAAATGTGGTCAAGCACTTTCAACTCAAAAACAAAAGGCCTCTGGGAATATAAATAGTGGATGTTCCAAGCACGTGACTGGAGACAAGGATAAGATATTGTCCATAAGTAAAAGAAAAACAGGAAATGTGATCCTTGAAAATGATGAACCAGGAAAAATCAAGGATATAGGGATGATGAGTTTGAGTAATGACAAAGGAGATGCCCAGTACGTTCTGCTTGTGGATGATCTGAAACATAATTTTCTCAGTACAAGTCAAAAATGTGACATAGGCAGTGAAGAGGTGTTCACGTCCAAAGAATGTAAGGTGAACATAAACTCGGGACAAGTGGTGAATAAGGGCATAAGGACAATTAATGATGTTGAAATTGACTCCTCCCCTGCAAGTAAAGAAGAAGATTCAGATACAATAAAAGCATGTTCAGTTAGCATTTGCCCCATGGATGAAGTAGGAGAAGAACCATGTCATAAGCTGGAAGCAGAAGTATTGAAGGTTGAGAAGGAAAACACCCAAAGCAAGTTCTTAAACAAGTCCATGACCCTGGATAAGATCTTCGATAGCCAGAGATCACCAAATGAAAAATCCGGTATTGGACTCAACAAGGTAGAAATCAGTGCTCCTAAGAAACCTGATACAGGTCCTTCATTTGTGAGAAAGAAAAGCAGGTATGAGAGTGGGTGTAGCAGTTTTCTCTTGTGATTGAATATGGAAATAAAAGCCCTAGATTGAATGCATCATGGAATAAAAATGAAATTGCAGCAATAGAGATCGATGAGATTCAATGGGGAGATCCAAGGGCTATTTAAAAAGTACAAGCTACAATTGCACAGTGTTCAAGATGGACAACAACATTCTGATGTACAAAATGATATACATGGCATTCTGCAGAGATAACAA
The DNA here is from genome assembly GCA_009831015.1 of Picea engelmannii. NCBI lineage: Eukaryota > Viridiplantae > Streptophyta > Pinopsida > Pinales > Pinaceae > Picea > Picea engelmannii. Next base: position 57,540 of record ML793660.1, on the reverse strand, counting down.
GAAAAAAGACCTTGTCAAGGAAAGTTAACCTTTAGTATTAAAAGGGGAAAAGAGTCAGAAGTAGAGAGATAATAGTGACAGGGGGATTCATCCACTCATGAGAAGAAAATGTTGATGAAGGAGCCCGAGTAAGAGAGGTGAACAATTTTGAGCATTCTACAGAGGATAGAGCAGAAGCTGAGGATGAACATGTCCAAGAATCAGAAAAAGAAGACTTTGGTTTGGATACAAACATCTGCAGGCCTCAAATAAGAGAATCCTTCCTGTTAGGAGAAGTTTGTGTTGGTCTTAATATCTGATACCTCCTAAAAATACTACCACAACTTAGGGGGAGCATGTTCTCTTTGACATTGATGTCAAAAGGGGAGAAAAGAATTTGGGTTCCTTAGTTTCCATCAATGCCAAAGGGGGAGATTGTTGGCAAATGTTTAACAGACAGTGTATGTTTGTCATTGATGGCAAGTACAATAGTGAAGATGGCATGAGTACAGGAAGAATGTAACAGATGAGCATTAGAATTATTTTAGAAGGACGCTGCAGAGAAAGCTCGATAAGTTCAGAAGAGATAGTGCAGAGGATTGTTGGCAGGTTTAACAGGCAAAGTGTGCTCGTCATTGATGGCAGGATCAGAGTGTGCATCGATGGAAAAACAGGAACAAAGTAATCTAAGGAGGAATTAGTGCAGAGTCGAATGCAGTGCATAGGTGTGAAATGAGGGATGAGGTTAACTCATTGCTAAAGCTCAAGAGAGATAGCATACTCAGGATCACAGGCAGATCACAGGTCGAGGCCTTTGACACTTAGAAATTCTTCTAAGTAAGAAGGATGCGTAAGCTCGGGCAGAGAAGCGACATTGATCATTGGATCCCATTCATAATTCCTGATGACCATCAGATCCGAATCCAGACAGGAGGAGCGCAAAGATGGAGGACAGATCTTAGGCATCATATCTGAGCGTAAGATCCGACCATCATTGGATCATTAAGAACTTGCACATTCTTTAAAGTGCAAGGAGTAGCAAGCTCACAAAAAATCCCAAAAGAAGTAGGACCATCCATATTCAGGTAGGACACATGGACACAGATCAAAATTTCATTGACTGGAAAGTCAAAGTTTAGAAATGTTCCAACCCCTCACCTCTCGAAATCGCGATATGCGAAATCGCGAAATCATCTCAGCCATCAGATCAAGGTGGCGATATGGACTGTCGATCCGACTCCATTTCGGAGTTTCATGGATCGAGAGTTGGAGATGTAAAAGAACATTCATCACAATGTTATCACTCCAGGAAACTCTCCTAGGTTGTAACTCAGAGATGCCTGGTAACTCAATCTTTTTGGAAACTATTTTCTCAATAATAGGTGTGGGTTTTGGATCAAGATTAATATCTTAAACTCTGGATTATATTCTCAAGATAGTATTAACTATAATCATGCAACACAAGGTCTTCAAGAGCTATTTTCAGATAGGTTTGTATAACAATGGGATAACAAAACTAATCAGTTAACCAGAACATACATAAAACCATATATATATGATGGGTCAACAAACTAGCCAAAGATGCTTGTGATTCTTCCTTAACAATCAAAAGTAAGATGATAATTACCATAGGATCATTAAACAGAGACAAAAGAACTAATTCCACTCATAAGCATAGACAAAGATGAAAGAAGGTCTGACAGTAACAAATGAAAGAAACTTGAAGGATGATATATTAAAGAAAGTGTCTTTCATACAAAACAGTAGCATATAGAACTCAAAATCGAACCTCTTGGTGATTCAAATGTCTTTGGATTTATAGCCTTACAAGATGAAATCTATATCCTTGAAAGATGGATCGGATTTGCTAAAAATAGTCAAACCAAACAAGTGTAGGATGAGATCCTATAAAAATGGATCTAGACTTCTAAAAATGGAAAGTCAAAACAAAATATCCTATCTTAGCTGTCAAACTCTATCTTGATAGCCTTTATATCCTCCAAACTCTTTGATAGATGTAGAAATCCTTCCAAGGTTGATGAATCCTCATAGGAAATTCGAATTTGCCACCTTTGGCAAAAAGACAGTTTTTTTGCTCATCAACTAGGTCACCATTTTCACTTTTCCACCTTCTTAAACATTAAATACATCAATATAAAACCTTAAATCTGATGTATTTAATTATTATGCATCTTTAGAAACCAACCTCGAAAGATTTGTTTGAGAAAAAGTCAAATCTGTGAAAAAATATGACCTCACTGCCATGTACAGGTTTCGATGGTTAACAGATAAAAATCTGGGCCTGTTTAACCACCGAAAATCTCTGCTTTCGGTGATTAAGAGAGGCAAAATCTGGGCCTGTTAACCACCGAAACTTGTAATTTTATGAAAATGTTCAAAAATTGCAAAAATGAATTACGTTGCTACTTTCTTGAGTGTTCAAGGCCTCTTTGATGATGCAGCTCTTCCTCGTGCAAATCTGCGAACTTTAACTTGTTGTGTGAAAGACTGTGGTATATCCACCATTGTTGTAGCTAAATTGGCTAGAGTTTCCAAACCTGTTTGATCCTGTGTTGGAGGTTGAGACTCTCTTAACTTTAGCCTCAAAATTCTAAGCTGCATGTACAGCTTCATGTTCTCTCTTATCAGCACCCTGTTCCTGTCTTTGATTTGTGGAATTCTTTTCGGTGGTTAACTGGGCTTTTTCTTTTCCCCCTTAACTACCAATAATGAAGGCTTTCAGTGGTTAATGAGTTCTTTTCAGGCTCGCCTAAACCACCGAAACCTGAGATTCTGTCTTTTGTTTGACCAAACCAAATCAAAAGTTCTTTCTGAGTTTATTGACAGAAAATAGACTCTCTAACCTACCTACAAAAATTTAGAAATAAATTTTGGACCACAATCTATCACCTAAAAAGAAAAATCTCCATCAATTTATTTGAGGAGATAACACACAGGAATGTTGAAATTGCGATATGCGAAATCGTGATTTAATCGTAGCTGTTAGATCAAGTGTTGATCGGGACCGTTGATCCCACGCCATTTCGGGGTTTCGCGAATCACAACTTGGAGAGGCAAGAAACAATACCACAGGAATGCTAAAATCGTGAAATGTGAAATAGCGATAAGATCTAGACCGTTAGATCACCAAGGGTTCTGGACTATTGATCTAAGCTCCATCTCGGAGTCTCACCTATCACGAATTGAAGTGACAAGAATCTTCATCTAAGGAACAGTGAGATGCGAATTCACGATGAGATCTGGACCGTTGATTCATCAAGATTGTGGACCGTCGATCAGGGTCGTTGAATATCATAAGCTCGCAACACCTTTTGGCACAGCCTATGGTCACCATCGGTGGTCACGAGAAGGGAAGGAGTCAGTTCAAGTTCCATTTCGGGGTTTCGGGGATCACGACTTGGAGAGTCGAGATGCCTCATATCCAGATTCACAAAATACCAAATCGTGAAAGCGCTTTATGCATAAGCGCATGGTCACAACCATTGGGCACATCGATGGAAGATGGAGGAAGAAGCTAGAGGTGCTAAGCTTCACCATACGAATGTCGAAATACCAAAAAGGTGAAATGTTGTTGTAGCCGGTGGTCACCACCTGTGGTCACGTAGAGGAGGGAGCTAGAGTAGCCAAGCTCCTTTTCGAAACTCGCGACATGAAGAGTCAAGATGCCTCATCGCAGAATATACGAATTGCGAAAGTGCGAAAAGCATAAATCACGACAATATTCTTCAGAGCTAATCCAACAGTGCAGATGAAATTGAAGGATATCGGAGGGCTACTGTTGCACGTCACAGTGTAACTTCCAGAAACCACTGATGGTTTTTGCCAGAGGAATCGAAGACACTTCGGGGTGATTGACAGAGGAGATGAAGAGTCTCTGTGAATCTTTAGGAGGGATGAATATGCTCATGGAGGCAATTGACAACTAGATGAGAATTGAAGCTTGTAACTGGAATAGAGAAGGTGAGCTTGACTGTCACAGAGAAGACGAAGAGTCTCAACTACCAGAGAGGCTGAGGAAGCTCAGCATAACATACAGTGATGTTGAATGAGTGGAAAAACGACCAGAGAAGGTGAAGAGTCACGATGATGATCAGACAGAGCACTTGAGTTGTGGAGGATATCAGCGTGGTGTGAGTATGCAGAGGTATTGTGCACATTGCATGAACAAGGTGCACAAAAGCTATAAATACACAATACAGAGAAGAGATGTGGTTGCGGTTGCGTTTGGAGTTGTTGTGGTTGTTGTTAATGAAGTTGATTCATGTGTGAAGAAGTAGGAGAGTGCAACAGCTGAATTTATCAGAAGAGGAACTGTGTAGTGAATGGAGATGGCACACAGAGCATAAAAAGCAGAAGAACAGACAGTGCAAGTCATGTGTGTAGGAAAGCAGTGAGGCAGACAGAGCAACGAAATGCAGCAGAACAGTGATGAGTCTGGTAAGCCATTGTTGGACATTATATCACTGTAATAAGTTTCAGTGGCAAAGATTCATATTTTAGGGTGGTAGGGAGGTGCTAGGGAGGATTGTTATCCTCAGAGGTTCAAGTGGGTTCTTGAACAAAGGGAGTTGTAGCTTCCTTCTAGTTATTGCTAGAGAAACCAGGGATTTGGCGCTTCCTTCTAGTGGATGCTAGAGAAAACAGAGAGTTGGTGCTCTCAACAAGTAGCATCTTGCAAAATTGATGTTGTATCCTCATTATGAGTTGGTGCTCATATGTATGATAATGTAAAGAATGTAACTATTACTTATCATATAAAGAAAAAGAGGTTTTTACCCTGTATGGGTTTCCTCGAGAAATATCTGTCTCTGTGTTTCTCATATATGTGACTGATGCTGAATGTGCCATTGTTTATTTCCCTGCATTAATGTGATCATCATTCATTTTTTTTTCAAAGAGTTTAAAAGAAGCATAATTGTTTAAGCACGGTAACAACTAATTCACCCCCCCCCTCTCAGTTGTCCAACAAAAAGTGTCTGAACCTCCAAAACATAATGCATGAGTAGTAGTACCTCTCAAATACCTGAGAATCCACTTTACTACCTCCCAATGTTCTTTACCTAGATTGTTCATATACCTACTCACAACTCCCACTGCATGTGCAATATTTGGTCTTGTGCAAACCATTTCATACATCAAGCTTCCAACTGTTGATGAATAAGGGACCCTGGAAATGTATTATATCTCCTCCTATTCCTTGGGACACATTTCCTTAGTTAATTTGAAATGGTTGTCCAAAGTTTTACTAACTGGTTTTGCATTATGCATTCTGAACCTTTCCAACACCTTCTCTATGTACTCACCCTGAGACAATGTCAATTTGCGATTTTTCCTGTCTCTTGTTATTCTCATACCAAGGATTTTCTTCGCAGCACCCAAATCCTTCATCACAAATGAATTAGCTAATTTCTTCTTGAGCACATTTATATCTTGCATATTAGACCTTGCAACAAGCATGTCATCTGCATATAATAGCAAGATAATATAGCTTCCATTTTCTAGCCTTTTAATATAAACACAATGATCAGAATGACATCTACTATAACCATGTTCTGTCATAAACATGTCAAACTTCAAATACCACTACCTCGGAGCTTTCTTTAGGCCATAAAATCTCTTCTTCAACCTGCATACCAAATTTTCCTTCCCTTTGACCTCATACCCCTGTGGCTGCTGCATATAAATCTCTTCCTCTAAATCCCCATGGAGAAAAGTTGTTTTAACATCTAATTGTTCAAGATGCAAATCTTCTACTGCCACAAGACTTAAAATAGTCCTAACTGAAGTCATTTTAACAACATGAGAAAATATTTCATCAAAATCTATACCTTTCTTTTGTGTAAACCCCTTTACAACAAGTCTAGCCTTGTACCGCTTGTATCCTCCATCTTCTTCCTTCAACTTGTAAACTCATTTATTCTGCAATTCTCTTTTTCCCACAAGCAACTGAACCAAGTCCCAAGTCTATTTATTTTCCAAGGAATCCATTTCCTCTTTCATGTCTTTCTCCCACTTCTTTTTGGTGTCTACCTACATTGCCTCTTCATAACATTTTGGTTCACCAGAATCAGTCAACAATGAATAATACAATGAAGGAGAGTATCATTCAGGGGGTATACTTAACCTGGTAAATTTTCTAACAAAACTTGCAGGTGTTTGAGGTACCTATTGCGCCTGTTGTTGTGCATTTTGATTTTCTGGTTCCTTTGGAATTTCTTTTTCAGTGATCTCATCAAGCACTGTGTATTCTTGTTTCTCTTTTTCCCGTTTCTTTCCCTGCAACTAATCTTTGTACATGAACTTCTCATTGAATATTAAATCTCTACTCCTAATGATTTTGTTATTTTCATAATCCCATAAGAGATAACCAAAATCATTAACATTGTATCCAATAAAGGTACACTTCTTGGATTTTTCCTCAATCTTTGTTCTATTTTCTTTATCAATATGGACAAATTCTTCACAACCGAAAGTTTTCAAAAAGGAATAGTTTACCTTTTTTCCTATCCATTCCTCCTCTGAAATTCTACCATCCAAAGAGCTTGAAGGTCCTATGTTTATTAAGTAAACAACAATATCTACAGAATCTACCGAGAAATGTAAGGGAAAACCAACATGCAATCGCATACTCCTTGCACGCTCCATGATTGTCCTGTTCATCCTTTCTGGCACACCATTTTCTTGTGGTGTTATTGGAACTGTCTTCTCTCTACGAATCCCATGGTATGAACAGTAATCATCAAAATCCTTGTTGCAATATTCACCTCCATTGTCTAATCTGAGACACTTCAAACTTTTTCCTATCTCATTCTCAACCAAATCTTTCTGTTTCTTAAAAGTATCAAAAACATCAGATTTTTGTTGAATGTAATAAACACAAGTTTTTCTAGTTGCATCATCAATAAAAGTAACATAGTAATGAGAGCCACCAAGACATGATACTTGATTTGGTCCCCATACATATGTATGCACAAGCTCTAACCTTTCATTCTTCTTTTCTTTTCTGACTCTGAGAAATCTAACTCTCTTTTGTTTTCCATAAACACAATGTTCACAGAAGTCCAAATCAATTTGTTTAAGATCAGGCAACAAATTTATTTTGTGAGGTATCTGCATTCCCTTCTCACTCATGTGTCCAAGCATATGATGCCACATTGTTGTATCCACTCCTGTAGAATCTAAAGAGATAGAAGAGTCAACATTACCAGTACATAAATACAATGTACCTACCTTCTCTCCTTTTTCTATCACCAATGATCCTTTGATAACCTTCCACGTCTTATCTGTAAATATGGATATACAACCTTCACTTGCCAACTACCCTGTTGAAATCATTTTTTTCCTTAAATATGGAACATGTCTTACCTCTTTCAACAACCATTGGTTTCCATTGCGTTACTTTATTTTTACATTTCCCATTCCAACAATTTTGCATGGTGCATCATCACCTAGATGAACCTGTCCAAAATCACCTTGAACATAATCTAGAAACTGTTTCCTATGGGGTGTGGCATCAAATGAAGCCCCTAAATCTACTACCCAAGACTCATAAATATTATCTACAGAAAGAATCAAATCATCTTGTAACACATCACTTGTTACATTTTCTTCCTAATTTCTCTCATGTTGTCCATACTTTTGTTTCTTTGGAGCTCTGCAGTATTTCTTCAAATGTCCTTCCTTCCCACAATTCTAGCACTCTGGATTTGGATCTTCCCTTCCTAGAATTCCCACAGTTCCCTTGTCCATTTCCTATATCCTTTTTTCTTCCCCTGCTCTCCATGTTCAACGCATTACCTCATGTCTCACTTGTTCTTTTCCATCGCATTTCCTCACTAAGGATAACACCAACAAAATCATCAAATTTTAAAGTATTTGAACAAGAGACAGAGTTACTTACAGCCATGACCAAGCCGTTCCATCTTTCTGGCAATGACCACAAGATTAGAAGATCCCTGACCTCATCATCAAAGTCCACTTTTACAAAACTTAGTTGATTAGTAACTGTATTAAAATAATTTAAATGATCTACAACATATCCACCTTCTGACATCTTCATATTAAATAATATCTTCATTAGAAATACCTTATTGGATGCCGAGGGTTTTTCATACAATTTAGCCAATATGTCCATCAAAGCCTTTGTTCTCTTTTATTTAAAAATATTGAAAGCCATCGACACTGCCAGGCTCAACCGTATCGTTCCTAGAGCCTTTCTATCAAGAAAATCTCATTCTTCATCTTTCATGACCGTCAACTTCTTTGCTACTCTGCCCAATAGTAGGAATAGATCCTTCTAATATAAGTATTCTTCCATCTGCATCTTCCATAACTGGTAGTTTTGGCCGTTAAATTTCTCAACCCTAAACTTTCCATCTTCCACCATTTCTCCCACTCAAACCAGGAACCCTCCTTTCCTGCAAGTTACCTCTCACTGTGATACCAGTTATTAAAAAAATAGGATCGTGGAGCAATGAAATAAAACAAATGTAGAAATAAAACACAGAAGATACACAATACAATAGAGACACAAATATACGTGGTCCACCCAGTGTGGGCTACATCCACCAAAGAAATTTCCAGGTCCTTCCTTTATTATTATCCAACAAATGAAGGGATACAACCTACAACAAACCCGCTATAACTTCCTCTTGTTTCTCTCATAGTCTCCTATCTCATAATACAATATTCGTCATAATGCATAGCCACAATACATTTCCCTCATAACAGAGGGTTGCCTTTTAGGTCAAAAAACCCCAACATAATTTCTACCATTATATCTGCGACCTTATAATGAATGGTCCATATTTACAATGAAATTACAATATACATTTACAAGGCAATTTTTCCTTCGGGGGCTTCGACCCCAGACCCCCCAGCCGAGGGTATAGCCCCCCCGAACCCTGAAGAGGGGGTAACCCCCCTATGCACTCCCCTACGTGGAAGAGTGTACATACTTCTGGGGTGTAAATACTTCATGGGGTATAAACATGTCTGAAAACAAAAGACCTATGAATCAGGAAGATAACCAGGCTCCACAACCAACAGAATTTCCATCTTATAAAAGTGATCAACAACCACAAAAACACAGTCATTTCCCACTTGGTGGACGGGAGGCCCGACATGTAGTCCATTGAGATGGATTCCCATGGCCTATCAGGAGTAGGAAGAGGGGTGTACAGGCCCTATTTCTTAGTGGTCAGTTTGGCAATAGCACAAGTAGTGAAAGACTTGATATACTTGTTGACCTCTTGTTGAAGTTTCATCCAGTAGAAATTTTTCTACAGTATCGCCACTGTCTTTTTGATGCTGAAGTGTCCTACCACCCAACTGCAGTGGGATTCTTAGATCAAATTCACTCACTCTCTTGATGGAACACAAATATTTCCTAGACGACACAAAAACCCATCTTTAAGATGGAAATTATCGACAACTGAGTTTGCACCCATCATTTGGTAGGTGGTGGAAAAGTCTGGGTCTATCTCATAGAGTTGGGGGAATCCATAGGTCTCATGGCCGCAAGATTCTAGCACCGTGGTGAGTTCTGCAACTGGTGGTCTTCTAAGGAAATCAAAAATGTGATTGGTGCTTCTTGTTTTATACTTGATTTTGAGGTGGAATTGTTGCAAGTATGTGGACCAATTTTGATGGCAGTCATTTTGCAATTTTCCCTATGTCTGGATGAACTGTAGTGGCTGATGATCAGTGTGGATGAATTTCTCCTTCCCAAGAATGTAATGTCTTCACTGGTGTAAGGCTTGCAAAATGGAGTACATTTATTTTTCGTAAGTAGGGTACTTACAGACAACATTTGATAGTGTCTCACTATGATAGGCCACAGGGTGGCCGTGCTAAGTGAGAACGATGCCCGCAACATAGTCTGAAGCATATGTCTCGATCTCAAAGGGTTGTTGCAGGTATGGTAGTGAAAGTACTAGGGATAAGAACAAGCGTTGCTTCAAATCATCGAACGCTTGTTGTTAGGACCAACCCCACATAAATGTTTCCTTACCACCACCCCTGTTTATTTTGCTGAGGGCCCATGCAATATGGGAGAATCCCAACATGAACCTGAGGTAGAAATTGGCAAGGCCCAAGAATATTTGAAGCTCAATGAGTGTGGTTGGGGCTGGCCAGTCATGGATGACTTGGATCTTGGTTGGATCCACATGTACGCCATGTTGTTCAATGATGTAGACCAGGTAATGGACCTTGTCCATGCCGAAGGAGCATTTTTCCAAGTTGGCATATAGCTTGTGTTGTCGCAGGTTGTGAAAAACCTGTTGAATATTCTGCAAGTGTTTGACCCAAGTCTTGTTGTAAATGAGAATGTCATATAGATACACCACTACAAAAGTATTGGTGAATTTTCGCAGGATATCATCCATCATCCTCATGAAAGTGGTTGGATCATTTGTCAAACCAAAGGGCATGACCAACCATTCAAAAATTCCTTCCTTTGACTTGAAGGTGGTCTTCCATACATCTGTCTTTTCTATGTGGTCTTTCATGTTCAAAGTAATAATAACACTACATGATGTTTCCATAAATAGAACGGACAGATGTATGGAAGACCACCTTGAAGGTGCTCCTCTTGAATGTGGTTTTCCATACATGATGTTTCCATAAATAAGGTTGGCCCAAAATAACATCACAAACTTCGAGAGGAGCAACATCACACAATACCTTGTCTTTGAATGGCTTGATGTCGTACGATATTCAACAATGTTGGCTAACACGAAGATCGCTTCCTTGAAAGAGCCATCCAATGGTGCAGGGTTATGGGTGCGACATTGTCAGAAGGGTCAGCCGCTTGATGACCTCTACTAAGATGAGGTTCTTTTGGATACTACTATCAATGATGAAGTGCAGTGGGGTGCCTTTTACCCACATTTGTGAATGGAAGAGGCGATCTCCTTCTTCTGTCTCATTTGGTTCACCAGGATAGAGCTTGGTGGCACTAGGTTCCGCATCAATGATTCGTCTTCCCATTTCTAGTTCTGGCTCAGAGTCAGAATCCGCGTCTGATTCAGAGGCTTTCACTTCGGCCATTAATGACTTCTTTGAGTGGAATTCAGCAGTGTTATGCTAAGGGATCTTATGGAAGTCACACCATTTCCCGGTATCTTTGTTTGTCTTTTCGGTGTCCTTCTTTTCTTGCAGCTTGGACTAGTTGTCCTGATATTATCCATATTTTCTCTATCCTTTGTTCTGTGGGTTGGGGGTTCCCTTTCCTGTATTTGGTTGTGAAGGGTTCCCATGCCCAAATTGTCGCGTCTTTTGTTTGACCTTCTGCTCGATTTTGACGACATATCGATAGGCCTCGCCCAAGGATGAGATGTATAGAAATTTCATTTCGGTCTAGATGTATCTATGTATATCACCGAGATACTTGAGCACCATATTTCGCTTTGAATTTTTGATACCCATCTTGGTGCGTAAGGTATGGAAGATATTTGTGAAATATGGAACTGCTTGGTCTCTTTCTTTTCGTAGTGTAGTCCATTTGGTATACAGGTCGTCATAACTTCTGAAAGGGTAGTATTGTTCCTTAATAGCATCCCTAAAGGATTCCCAGGTGGTTGTGACTGTAAATAATGAGGGTTCCTCTGTTTCCTTTTGCTCACAGAAAGTTTCCCACCAATCTTTGACATGGGGAACAGCTTTGAGGAGTGCAAAAGTAATCTTTTCTCTATTCAAAAAGCTATGGACAGAAAAATACCCTTCTAGTAGATTCAACCACTTGTCTACGGCATCTACGTCTATTTGACCTTCAAATATAGGAATATCAAAGTTTATTTGTACCTTGAAGGGGGTCGCGCCTCCGTTCGAAGAAGCTGTGTCGTCTGTTGGTAGCCGCCAAAGGATTTTGAGCAAAACTATCTCTCATCTCATTCCTCTGTTGTGTGAGAGATTCCTCAATCAATAGTTTGAAAGGATCTTCTGTCCCATCATCTTTATTTTCTCTTTCCATGAGAGGTCGCTTGGGCATGCGATAGCTTTTTTCCTCAAGAGAAACAAGCTTGAGACCCAACTCTTTGTACTCTGACCTCGTTGGGGACATGCATTAAGACGACAAGGAGTAGACCGATGTGATACCATAGATCCAGATTTTATGAGCAAAACAAAATGAATACAGATTATTAACAGGTTATCAACACAGAATAACAGAGATACAGTAAAATTGATTTTCTATTCAATAACGAAATAAGATGAAAACTGTAAAATGCAGTGGAAACAAGCTTGATGGAATGGTGTTGGCTTATCTCTGAGAAGAGATGTGACGGATGTGCTCCTTCACAACAAGATCATTACAATAAGGATCTGAAGGCATTTTTACAATCAGAAGGAATTTCATAAACCCTAGACATCCAAAAACCTAACCCTAGGAGATGAAGCGCCAAAAGTCATGTGGGCCCCGTTTGGGTAAGTTAGTACATCCACTTCCCGGGGTCGTAACTTTTGCATACGATCTCTGTTTTAGGCATATGATAGCCCATTGGAAAGGTATCATCGAGGAGATTCATTTTAGGTACAACATTAAAGGAACTAATATATTGAAAACCTTTTTTTCCCCAAAAAACATCATTTAGGACCTCAAAACGGCCTCGAAAGTGAAAACTGTTAAAAATAGTAAATTACCAAAATTGCCAGAAAACTATTTTGAGCTAGTTGGAAAAGGTGGGTGGACATCGATATCCATATGGATCACCACCATACCTCCTGATTCTCTCCTCATCATCATCTCTGAGTCACACAAAAATATTGTTAGCAACATATTTAAAGATAAAATAAATTAAAATTATAAAAAAAACATATATAAATAACGTGTATTTAAAAAATCCAAAATTATCTTTTTTGTGCAAATAAATATTTACACCACCACTACGGTCTATACACTATCTCAAAACAATACCACCACTAAATAGTGTGTCCCATAGGACTATCTACACCGGCGAAGTGCTTTTGTTAGTATTGGTTCATCTCGTTAACAAAGACTCACTACAATGCTAAAATTTATAGTGCACAAATCCACGGTGCCCTTTGTTAAATTGAATGCACTTGTGTGCCATGTCTAGCAGAGCACTAGCATGTTGTCTACTGATGATGTTGACTTTATGACACTGGTGTGTTTTCTAGACTGATGGGCACCACTAAGCTAAACTTCATTATCACAATTAAAGTATTCCAATGGGTTAATATTAACGCACCGACACCACCATGATAGTAGAGAATTGATGTTTTGTACATCTGTGTGTTTTCAAGGATAAAGCATCGAGAACCATGCATCCAATGAGATGCTCCACTATGAAAATTTTGGCAATATATGTCCCGGTGCATTTCTATATACAGTACCAGTGCATTGGATTACAATGGATGCACCGCTACATTAAATTTTATAAATCGTTATGTTAGTGGTGTTTTTAGTTAGAAGAAGTGTACCAATGGGTAATGTTAAATGAAATCGATGTGATTTATTTGATGCGTGTATGTGTTTTATAAAATATGGTGGTGAGTTTGAACATTTATTTGTCGAGGCATTATGTGTATGGTTTGCACCGGTGTGGTGGGTTAAAATTTGTGCATCATTAGGTTAAATTTTCATATACGTTGATACAGTGTTGCAGTTAATGAAGTGAAATGTGTCAGTGTAGGTAGAATCCCATTTTGTGTCAGTTTCAGGGAATTCTGAAGAAGGCATCATGTTGCAAAGGATAGACCATCAAGAACGAGACATCCAATGAGATGCCCTGCAATGAAAAATCGGGCAATATATGTCCCAGTGCGTTTCTGTATACATTACCGGTGCGTTGGATTACAATGGTTGCACCACTATGTTAAATTTTATAAATCTCTATGTTAGCAATGTTATTTTTTTAGTGAAGTATAGCAGTGCGTAATTTTAAACAACACCAGAGTGATTTATTCAGTGTGTGTATGTTTTTTGTAAAGTATGGCAATGTGTTTGAACATTGATGCATCGGGGTGTTATTTTTCGGGTACACCCCAGTTTTGTTAGTTAGAATTGGTGCATCACTAAGTTAAATTTTATATATAATTGAGCTACCATTACAGTTAATGAAGTGAATTGTGTTGGTGTGGGTAGAAGCCTATTGTGCCTCAGTTTTGAGGCGTTCTAAAGGACGCAGCGCTTTGTTTTTAATAATTCATCGTGGTGCACTTAAGTGAACCGCATCGATGCATACATTTATGTGGTGCACCAGAGGCATTTCTTGCTTTGTATTTAACATAGTACACATTGCTTTGGGGTGATCCAAACCGTTCAGGTGCACTGTGTGAAATTGGGAAAAAAATTGAAAAAATTCACAAATTTTAAACTAAATTGTAATTTTGAATGGATGAAAATGAAAATACAAAGGTAATAAATAATTTTCTTCATCTCTTTTATCCTAAGGAGGCATGGTTGCACCATTGAGATGAAATGAAAAATTGTGGTAATTTCCAAATTTTGGAAATGTGTGGAATCCACTAATGGAGATATTCAAGTCGGTGTAGAGCACCAAAAACAAGGCACCTTAAGCAGAAAGGTGACCATTGGTGATTGCTTGAGAGTATGGAAGCAAAGGATGAATTGTAACAATGAAAATCAATTTGGTATTTTTTTTTTAATTTACCCTACTTCAGTGCGCTTTGGGACATTTAGGCACACCGAGGCATAATATGCAACGACACCGGTATGATTTATTCGGTGCATATAATTTATTATAAAGTATTAAGGTTCATTTAAACATTGACTCTCCAAGGAATTATGTTTCGAGTATGCCCAGGGGTGATTGAATAAACTCGGTGCACCACTATGTTAAATTTTATATATCATTGATATAGTAGTGCAGTTAATGAAGTGTAATGCACTCGTGTGGTTATAAGCCCATTTTGTGTTGGTGTCATTCTGAAGGAAGCACCTCTTTGGTTTTTTGGTAATTTATCATGGTGTGATAGCTTGAATGATGTTTTTGTAGAAATATATAGACCCTCTGACAGAGGTTCTTACCGTGGTGTTATGTTTCAAGTATGCCTTGGGGCGATTTATTAATCTTGGTGCACCGTGTTGAGGAAAAGGTATGGAATACCTTAATCAATCATTTTTAGATCTTTCCTGGCTAGGAAAATATAGTCGGGAATGTGACACATGGTTTATAGCCTCAAAACTTTCACTCAATCCACAAGTATCAATTACAAATGATCAAGGATGATTTTATGATTTATATTTGTAACATTGTAAAAATAAAAATTTAAACAAAGTTAGGTGAATCTATAAAGATTTTAAATTGAACTAAACATGGAGACAAAAGAGAAAGGAAGAAACAAGTCATGAAAACACATGTATGGGATCGAACAATAATCTGATTTTATTTCATTCTTAGATACAAAACTGTATTTCTCTTTTACAAATACCTACGAGGGTATGGACCAAAGTGAGATTTAGAAGTCTATGATCGACACCATAAAAAAAGGCCCTGACAGTAAAATAAAAAAAAAGCTAATGATATGGATCAACTTTCCACAAAATGTTTCCACTTGACTCTCAATATACTCTTTATCAGCCATGAAAATTAATTCATAAACAAACAAGAATACACGAACTATCAAAGATGAATCAAACACCTTTAGAAAATTCTATTGAAATGTATGATTCAGTTTTGAATCCTACTGCCTTCAATAAGACCATGTTGTCATCAAGAGGATTAGGATTTCAAGTAAACTCAGAAATGAATGAAAACTGAAGCTATCTCACTAACTAGAGAGAAAACCTTAGTGTTGCAATTCCCCTTCTATTCCTCCTTGTCTCTTCATCTTCTTGAACCTTTATTCTTTCCTAATAAGTTGAAGTAGTTCAAATACTTTCTTTATTTAAGTCAAACTAAGTTAACTAATCAGTTAGGAGAAATAAATAATAATATATAAATAATGGTCTTAATTAATAATAACTAAATAGGTGGGACCCCTTCTGACTCCCATCATTCTCTTTTTTCCAATAATCAAATCTAGAGTACAAAATTAATCATTTGGATCATATAACACCCTTGTAGAACCCATGGATATCATTTAAACTAAATGTCAAATATCAACAATAATTAAGACCACATCCCAAAAAAGTATATCTATATTATCCACAAAAAATATCCAAAATAAATATTGTTGTCCAAAATACGTTGAAAATAATTAAACATGGTCTTTATCACTAAATATCATAAAAAAACCTTTAAAATCCATATTTGTTGTGTGGCATATTTCCTCTTCTCATTGTTGTCTCCTCTTGATTTTTCTAAGGTAGCCCTTAGTTGGTTAGATCCTTGGGGTTGTATTGCATTTATCACTTGGAAGCAATCATATTTTAGGTGGATACATGAATACACAGGTTTAGAAGAATCTATTGATAAACTAGAGGGGGAAGATGCTACTTTTTCGTTATCTAGCACAAGTTGTGGGGTGTCGGTTTCCAGTCTCTTGCTGGCATGTGAGGACTGCACTGGTGAAACAACATGGGAAATTTGTGCATTAGGATTAATTGGAGATGGTGGTGGCATTAATGTAAATGATACAGTGGGATAACCATGGCGGTGAGAAACAAGTTCATTAACAATTTTTTTCCAACCATCATTTGCGAGAGGTTCGGGCTACATCGACACATGTGGGGGAATGGGAATGATCGGAAAATTCTAAGGCTGTTGAAAAGGGGGCCTTTTCAATTTGAAGATGCAATATCCCATGGCCAACCAAATTAAAAAACCTAGCTTGAAACAGTTGGTTCAACTCTTGTGGATCAACATCAAAGTGAATAGAAAATTGAGGCCTCCTATAATCCTGATGCAAGTAACCTCTGCCTCTATTATTTTGGCCATTACTTCCCGTGATGAATAAAATAATCTTGTAGAAACAATTAATCAGTCATGAAATTCTTAATAACCCATCCATGAAACTCCACTTATAATAAATCAAGAGGTGGCTCTATAATTTACTAGAAGACACGTGCAATCCATCCATAAAAATTATATTTATTAATTTCCATACAAACAGGGAATTGATAGGGTCAATGGGAGTTTGGAGGGCTTGTATTTGGCGTAAATTTATATCATGGAGGAGTAAGGATTTATGAATATTGTTCAATAAATCAATAAAAACAATTAACTATCTATCTAAGCATATCCAAGAATACCAACCATCAATTACTACCACATCAATTTTCTTCATTTCCATACACTCTTCTCTTAAAATGAATATCACGGAATAAGGAGTGAACAAGTGAAATTGGGATAATGAGGGGGTTGTATTTGGCGAAAAATGGTAGAATGGAAGGGATTATCACAGATATTGTTCTAATTATAAATCAAACAATTCCATACTCGACGTCAATTAACAATCAAAACTTTTTACTGTTTCAAAATTGAACAACACTCTGTTTCCATAAAACCAACCCAGAGCTAGTGTTTCTTTTCAAGGCTTCTCATTTTCCTTAGAAATGTCATTGTATAGTAACCAATTTATATTTTAGTGCCCAAGAATTATTTAAAAATAATAAAATTTTCTGTAAAAAATAAAGTCAGGGAGTGAACAACATCATAATAATCATAACCATCACATCAAACAGTCGAGGAGCGGATGAGATGTGGCCTACAATAGAAACACCAGTATTGTTTAAACCTACAGGGTCTCACAAAGTGTCCAAAGGACTACCTTTGTATAACAATAATTTGAGTGAAACCATACCTTAAATTTTTCTCACACACTGGTTTGTAAGACTCATTTAAAACATACATAATTCATACATAGGTTCTCTTTTAATTTGAAAACAAAAACAACATTTTTGCAACTATTGGCACAGGGGCAGACCCAGGGTTCAACGCTACAACAACACACCAACAAAACCCTAAATAGCGGCCCTTTCGGCAACACCTTCGAAGCAGTTGAAGTCTCACCCAAGGTAGAGGCAGGGGTTGTTGCAGGACTTGGGTGTCTGCAATCTTAGCTGGGACACAGATCTGTGATTGTAATACTTAAGAGATCACTTAGCACCGACAGTTCATTAATATTTAACCACTATTCTACTACGCAGATAAAACATAGCATCACATCATTCACTTAGATCTGATGTATCTAAGAACTTATCATAAAGAGGTAGATTAAATCTAGCAAATTCAAGCACTAAGCACATTCACATAGGTCAGATCTATATCCATATACAACATTAGCACAAAGCATAAATAGATCTATCTATCTATATCAAAGAACTTTAGCAAGTAAATACATAAACATATCAAGACATCGCACAAAGCAGGACAACAAAAAATTTACGTGGTTCACCCCCACCCTGGGGCTACATCCATGAACTCTTCTTCTTTATTAGCTTCTTCAATAGGTTACATGCACGGAGCCTAAAAACCTTACTCCGCATAGGACAGGAGATCTACGCAGATCACTAGATCCTCCTTCCCTGAGTATATCTAAGCACATAGCCTTCCATAACCTCTTACAATGACTTGCACTTAGCTCTACAAGTCTCCCACAGTATGCACTGAGCACTTACAACCTTGATCACATAGATCCAACTTTAGCACTTAGCTATTCCTATCACTTATCTCATTACATCACCTAGTCTTCGATATATACTTTACAAAATAGGCCTAAACATGGGTAAACCCATGGGCTAACAACCCATACCCGTTACATAATCCCAAATCCAAAAAAGGACCCAAAAAGGGGCCGAGATCCCGTGATATATGATTCATATTTCTCTCCTCCTTCGACAGGATGTAGAAGTCCAAAAATAGGTCAAACTTGACCAAATATCTCTCAAAACTTGGTCTAGGGCCAACAAGCCCCCAACGCTCACCTGTGGCGCGCCCTGAGTAACTCTGATTTGGGTAGTTCTTCTTCAAAATCCTCAAGCTTGGTTCGAGCTGTGTCGACTTGTTTCTTTTCCATGGCCTCTTGTGAAACAAACTCTTGTATGACTACCTCATTCACAGGACCCTCTAGGCACTGTTCAGTTGCAATAACAACTTGCTCCATTTCTTCTCCTTGGTCTTCTACCTCTGTGAACAATCGATAGGCCTTATCTTGTAAAGGTTGGAGTCTCTAATTCACTTCCATAACTCTGATCTGGATAGTGTGGATATGTTGTTGGGTGGTGCGTTTTTCTTGGGAGCACTTCATTCTTTCCACAACTGACATAGGCTTCAACTGTGCCTGTATTATTTTGGCTTGATACTTAGCCTCTTGGAGTTGCGACTCCAGTGCCTTTAGTTTTGGATTCTCTGTGAGTTTCTCATAGGTCTTGGCACTGTGATCAATAAGTTTTTTACATTCCATATTAAGGTCTTTTATTCTCTCAGTTGTGCTTTGAGCAGTGCTGCTCTTTGGTCCCTTACATCTTGTGGGGTCTCGGACACTGTGTGGAGTTCTAAGTTTGCTATGTGTTGCTGTAACTGCTAGATAGCTTCTACGAGTTGTTCCACTTGCTGTGTGAATTGATCTTCTACCTTTATTTAGACAACTTTCATAGAGTGAAGTGCTCTTCTCACCACTTCTTTTACTTCAAGTTGCTCTATGAGAAAATGTTCTTGTCCTTGCTGCATCTGTGATTTTTCTTCATCGAACTTCACTTGGAGATCAATCTTTTCCTGTTCTGCAGCTCAGCATTGTTCGAAAATTACTCCTTGTACTTGTGTCAAAGCCTAGGTGGCCTAGTTTGTTGCTTCATGTGCTCATCAGAGGCGAGCTTTGACTGTATCAGCTAGTCGGTGGAGTTGGGTTGGCGCATCTCCCAACTCCGGTTCTCCTGGCACAATGGAGGTTGTGCGACTGGACTAAAGGGCCTGTTGAACCCCTCGGAGTTCAAATTCAATCATATCATACATTTATTCCTTCTTGGCCACTTGTTTCTCTATTTTTTCCAGTGAGGCATCGTTCAGGGCTGCTATGATGAAGTCAAAATCGTCGGAGGTGAGGATGGTCTGCATCTTGGTCATTGTAGCTTTCGACTTATTCCGGAAAGAAGGTTTCAAGGGGGAAACCTTCCTCTTCTTCGAGGGATCATCCTCATCTCTAGGTGGTGTTACTTCGTTGGGCCTCTGTTTAGCTTCGACTTCATCACCACCCCCTCAGTCAGGTGACATGGAAGCAGTCTTTCTTGAGGCGCTGCTTAATTTTTGACCTCCTCAGTCTTCTTCTGCCCGGGTGTATTCTGTTCTTTATGGGTGTCCTCCAAGATATCATGATCAGATATCTATGCAGGGTTGGCTGGGATAAAGAGGTTAGTGGACCATTTATTAGTTATTTCCTCTAGGTATTCTTCTGTAAGATTATAGTATGTATGGAGCTGATATTTATGTTCATCTGCCCACACTGTAATATAAGTGAAGTGTCGATATGCACTGAACTTCATCAGTAGTCGGAACCTTTGTAATGTGTTTGGAGTCATGCGAGGCTCGGCTTCGATGGCTTGATTTAGCTGAAGGTAGTATGTATGAAACACAACATTCGACTGCCACTATTTGTTCATATCTATTGAATACCACATGGTAGCGAATTTCGCGAAAAGAGGTTCGAATGACTCTATGTCTGGGAAGGTTTCTCCTTCCAGCATCTCCCAGAAAACAAATGAAATGAGGACTAGGAGCCAACTGAAATAGAATTCATAAACCTAGTCCTGGGCTTCTCGACAATCATGTTCCAACTAGTTAACTAGGTACTTCGCCCAGTTCATCTATAGGCCTTCTGCGCACTTCCCTGCAAGGTCAACAACAAAGTCGGTGACCTGCATAGGTCAGTTATTTCTTACTAACTTCCCATCTATCAGTTGACATGTGAGGCAAGCTGTGCTACTCTGAATGGAAGCTAACTTGTAGCCTCTTGTTCCCTTCTCAACATCGCGATAGGTGTCCTTTATCTTCTGTGCAAGTGCGTGATCTACGGATTTTCTTGGATAAAATTCATGCGGGCCAGGTCCTTGCATACTTGTGCTTGTGATCCTGTGGATCAGTTTCAAGTCAACTGTAATGCAGCAGTCAAGCCATAAGTAGCCGCCATGGTAACACAATAGTATCATCTTGACACAAGCATTGACTTCCTGGTGTCTTCGGAAGTGTGGGATTTTCATGATGTTCAGCAAGGTGGACTGCGTGAGGTTCATTGTCCACGACTAGGGGATGATCTTCAAATTATTTCCTTTAGTTCTGGTTAGGTACTTGTATGGGGCGAGCATGCCATATATATTGCAATATTTGAGGTTGAAGTCGCTAAACTTTAGTGCTGCGATCTTGTCCTGGTCTGTTCAAACTACATGTATCCCCTTCAGGAGGTACATAGTAATTATGGTGTATTCGAAATCGCGTGGTACACTATAATGATTTACCGCGCTAGCCAGAGGTGAGATGTAATCATGCAAGATGGTTGGAATCATTTTTTCATTTGCGAGGTCATCTTTATGCTTAGTTCTCTTTTTTGCTGATGGCCAAGATGGTCCTGCTCCGCAAGCAGTCGATGGAGAATATTGCATCGTTCTCATCGATGAGGCTTGTACACTTGTAGACATCGAAATGAATCTTTCAGTCATGAGGTTGATCAAAACTTATTTAACAACTTTCTCTACAACACTGAACTCGATCGACATACGTGCTCGGGATTGAAAATCTCAGTTTCGGGGAGTAACTTAGACATGGAAATACGATATAGGGAAATAATGCAATGATCACTGTGTAAAATCAACAAGTCTATGGGTTCAGATTCACGGTTAGCAAAAGTGTTCTCGGGGCATGGTGCAACGGGATAAAGAGATAACTTGGCAACGGATCTCTTACAACGGGTGGCAACGGGAAAGAGGCCTTCATCAACTCTGTTCTCTCCATTACGATGTGGTCCAACGGTCTGGTGGTGAACCATAAATGTCATTCTACCTGTTCGCAGGGTCGGCCAAATGGTTATATTAATCCCAAGAGCTATATTTCTTTTCCATGGCAAAGTGCCATGTGACACTATTTTGTTATCCCGACGAAGTTCCAATTTTGCAAATTTTTTGTCTGCGAGGTTCCTTCTGGAACTTTCCGTAACTTGTCGATATTAGCTCTCTTATTACTTAGATTTATATCCTTCTTTCCAGTGAGCTTCCTCTCGGTATGCCTTTTTCCATTCTTATTCTTATCTTCTTGTGGCATAGTTACTTCACGTTGTTGAGATTCTTTCCTAAGATTCGAGAGTGATGCTTCTTTTATATCTGGAATAGGTACTTCAATCTTTTGTGGGTGTTCTAGTGTTCTTGCAACTTCGACATCTGAGTCTCTGGTGTTAAATAGCTTCAATCTGTTTTTTTCTTCTTTAATCAAGTGTGTGATCCTTCTAGTCATAAAATATTTTAACTCTTGCTTCTTCTGTTCTAAAATTTTGTCTTCTTCTTTCCTTCTGGCCTGATCTTTTTCAATCCAAGGTTTTCCTAGTAACATGGTAAATAGGGTGTTGTTCTCAATAAATCTAATAATCTAAAAATCTTCCTCTATCGAAGTTCCATTGGCATTCATAGATATCTTGGTGAGATTTCCACATAGGTTTACCAACTTTCCTCTAAATATCCCTATTCCTCCCAATGAAGGAGTTATGGAACGCTCCCATAAAAGTTCCCAAGTTATTTATGTCATGGTATTCACCTTTGTTTCCTCATCTAGAACACAGTCAATGTCGAAGTCTCCTATTCTTGCTTCAAGGCATTCTTTTTCTTTGAAGATCTCTGATAAGTTGACATGTCAGTGGTCATTCATGGTTTCTCTTATTTGTAGCAATACATTCTCTGATTCTTTCTAGTGTTATGTCATTTCTGGATTTGCCTTAGGGTTTTCTTGTCTCATGTTCATTCCTTCAAACTTAGCAATCCTTCTAGGGAAATCCAATACTTCGTGGTCCATAGCTTTGCAAAAGAGACAACTAGGTCTTCTCCTAGGGCATTCCTTGGCAAGATTTCCTGGTTTTCTGCAACTGTAACATAGGTTTAATCCTCTCTTTCTTTTAAATGATCCCCATCTCTTTCTGTACTGCGTGCTAGGATCATAGTAGCTAATCTGCACACATTTCTTTCTAGGATCATGCATACATTTGTTAGTCCAAACATTCTTTCTATGCATAGGTATAATATATCTTTCACTATTCTTATCATATCTATGCATATCAAACCTTCTTTCATCTCTTAGTGCCCTAGTTTTCAAGCTAGGATAGAATCTATCAACCATACCTAGATCCATACTTTTGAAACAAAAATTTCCACTTAACTTACTTCTACATAGAAAAAAACCTTCAGATCTAGAACTTTTCACTATTCCTACCTTTATTAGAGCACACATCTTGCAGATCTTACCTCTTTAAGAAAAACTTCTCAGTTTTACCTTTCTCAAAGCACAAAGCGTCCATATCTTACCTTTTTTTCTTCAGATCTATCCTCTTTTCTTCAGAGCTAACCTCTTTTCTTCGACACATAGCTTTATAACTCAAGTAGAATATTGTGCACTAGAGTGATAGATCTATGCACAAATATTCAACATTTTCAGTTTGGGTCTTTGCACAAAGCTTCTTCTTCCTTAGTTCCCAACAATCACAGTTTCAAGTCCCGGCAACGAAACCATTTGTTGGCATAGGGGCAGTCCCAAGATTCAATACTACAACAATGCACCAACAAAACCCGAACTTCCAGCCCTTTCGGCAACACCTACGAAGCAGATGAAGTCTCACCCGAGGTAGAGGAAGGGGTGGTTGCAAGACTCAGGTGTCTACAACCTTAGCTAGGACACAGATCTGTGATTGTAATACTTAACAGAGCACTTAGCACCGACAGTTCAACAATATTTAACCACTATTATACTGCGTAGATAAAATAGAGCATCACATCGTTCACTCAGATATGATGTATCTAAGCACTTATCATAAAGAGGTAGATTAAATCTAGCATATTCAAGCACTAATCACATTCACATAGGTCAAATCTATATCCATATACAACATTAGCACAAAGCATAAACATATCTATCTATCTATATCAAATCACTTTAGCAAGTAAAGACATAAACATATCAAGACATCGCACAAAGAAGTACAACACAACATTTACGTGGTTCACCCCCACCCTGGGGCTATGTCCACCAACTCTTCTTCTTTATTAGCTTCTTTAATAGGTTACATGCACGGAGCTTAAAAACCTTACTCCGCATAGGACAACATATATGTGTAGCTCACTAGATCCTCCTTCCCCGAGTAGATATAAGTACACAACCTTCCACAACCTCTTACAATGTCTTTCACTTAGCTCTGGAAGTCTCACATAGTATGCACAGAGCACTTACAACCTTGATCACACAGATCCACCTTTAACACTTAGCTATTCCTATCACTTATTGAATTACATCTCCTATTCTTCTATATATACTTTACAAAATAGGCCTAAACATGGGTAAACCCATGGGCCGACATCCCACACCCATTACATAATCCCAAATCCCAAAACGGGGTTGAGATCCTGCGATCTCTGCTTCATCTTGCGCTCCTCCTTCGATAGACTGTGGAAGTCCCAAAATAGGTCAAACTTGACCAAAGATCTCTCAAAACTTGGTCAAGGTCCAACAAAAATGCTTCCATTGATCCCAAATAATTTCTTGTGACAGACTGCATTACCAAGCGAATGAGTGGGTTTAACATCCTTTTCGTCTTCACACATAAAAAACCTATGAACAAAAATACCATGAACACTGCCTTTGCTAAATTCTAGGTTGGCCATCTCCCACAATATTTTCCAAACACAGGGATCAATACACAATAGTGGATAGGAATGTGGTGGAAGTAGACGAGCTAACTAAGTTGAGGGTTTGGCCAGAAGGAGCACGAAAGGTTTAATTCCACCATAAGTTTCCACATTTACAATTACAGAGTTAGTACAAGGGCGTGTGCATACTAGCCATGAAACCAACAACAAAGTTTTCATATAACCCATAGGTAAGGAGTCATGATATGCTATTATCGGGAAGGAGGGAAACACAAAACAAGAAACTGGAGGCAAGGCAGTCCCGAGAGTTTCTCCAACGATATCCTTTTCCACAAGTAAAACATGAACAACTATATGTAGTAAGAGACACCCACATAGATTTTCAATGTGAATAGTTGAAATACAAATTCCACCAAGACCAAAACTTTACAAAAAATCCATACACAATCCACATTTATACATATTATAGCTTTGGAAATACACAAACCACGAGAAAACAAGAGCCAAATTTTGAATTAATTAAAGAGAAGAGCGAAATATTCATGGATGGAGTAGAAAGAAACCCCATACCTAAGTGTAAAAGTGCTAAGGAAAAACGACCAATCCTATATACCTCTTCCACGACCGAGCAAAGTGGAGCAGCAGAAACCAACAAGGAGAAAATGCAAAAATGGCTAGGGTGGCGGGATTGAGGTAGGTTAGAGTTACGTGCATATACTGCACGTTGCTTCTACACTTACATTCTCATTCATATATGGTACGAGAAATCCAACTATACAACTCATCAACCATTAAATCCAAATAAATCAAATACAAGTCGAATGTCCCATAGTTTTCCAATGTTCAAACCTACAATTGCACCAACCCTTGTCAAAATTCCCATGTAACACATATGTCAAAACCTTGCTAGGACTACCAAGTCACAACTTAGATTTCCAATTAAACTCATGCGCACAACCCTTATAGTAAGAAATCAAGGTTATCACCACACCATACACCATATACCATACATGATTTAAAACTGGAGTGTAGATCCTTCATCAATTTAAAAGAAGCATAGTGATACTTTGTGAGAGATAATTAAGACAACATCATTTCCTCTTTAGTCTCATTGCCCATAACGTCCTGTAATAAATTATTTTGATACTGATTTAAAGAAAATAAACTGTATATTTCATGTCACAACCAAGTCATAAGAACATGAAACATAAGTGTCGCTTCTCCGTCATAGTCACATTAGTTACACAAGGGGTCCCACCTATTACTATATTATTAAATATAAATAAATAATAAGGCATTGCAACCATTTGCAAGAATGTACCCTATGATGCGATTTTGGGCATCAACAAACTGGCGACTCCACAGGGTAATCTGTTTCCAAAAGATTAAGAACTCAGAATGTTTGGTTTCGTAGACCAGAGAAAAAAAATTACTAAAGAGAATAGTTATGCAATAGGGGGAAAAGATGGTTTAAGGGAAATAATGAGGCAGGATTTTGGGAATAACTCATGGAATGTGTTATGTATGAGGGGGTTTGGTCTTATATGAATAACATTTGATAGTTACGTAACATATAATACTTCTTAAAGCTTCAAGAAGAAAAAAATTATGATATGCTCTTTTGAATATCAGGATGGCGGGAAGAAAGGGATAGCAAAAATAGGGAAGAAGACAAAATCAACTATCCTACAAAAGTGTTGAAAGAAAAAATCAATTTTAGTGACGTCTAAAAGGAGGACATCATGATAAATGTGTATATATTTATTTTTTATTGATCAACAATACTTATAGAAATTACTTAATTATGGAAAAATTGATCTAGACCTTCATCTCGACAAAAGATCATGCAATCTAAATAGAACAGAAAAAGAAAAAGAAAAAAATAAATAAACTAAAAACCCAATTTATTATTTATGTACAAAGGAAAGGGAAAGCATTATTGGAGTTGGGTAGGATGGAATTTTTCATAGAGAAATGACTCATCTATTTTGGATGGATGATTAATGAATTGAAATATGATGCGTAAAGAGTGTTTATCACCCTGCCAACCAAAAAATGCATGTAGAAAAGGTAGTGGACCTATCAAGATCCATAAAAAGTGATTACCATCTTGCAGGACCTGCCAACCAACAAGACGATAGTTTGGCTTGATATTGGAAACATGTGCATGATCAATAATATTAGAATGATGGTTAGAAGTTTTGATGAAGAGTGTTAGCACTCTGTAAATATGTCCGGCTGAATAGAAAAATGACAGAGGTAACTACTTCAACCTACTTTAGAGCTGAGGCACTAGCCTGCTCAACTCAGAGAG
Source organism: Picea engelmannii (assembly GCA_009831015.1). Taxonomy (NCBI): domain Eukaryota; kingdom Viridiplantae; phylum Streptophyta; class Pinopsida; order Pinales; family Pinaceae; genus Picea; species Picea engelmannii. Next base: position 30,469 of record ML793660.1, on the reverse strand, counting down.
GGCTCTCTCGTGTCACTTGATACATCTATGGAAATCGGTGGCTAGAATTGGTTTGTTTTGGGGTTTTAATAAAGTTGTTGAAGATATGAATATGACCTTTGGGCTATGGGGTCAATAATGTAGGATGTATTTCCAAATCGTGAAAACAATCCAGAGGAAAAGGCTAAATGAGGAAGTGACTTCTAAGTTTATGCTTGAAAATTTTAGATGCTATCAGAAGAAAAGAAACACACAACTATTATCAGAGCATTATAGTAATGAATTCTAAAATGGTTTAAAAGAGATGAACACAGTCTAAATTGTCAAGCCAAGAGCATCGAATAATGAATTATGTACTTTTAGTTTCTCAATTTAGACAGAAAAAAGCAAAATGAAAATACAGAATAACAGGAATCACATAATATGAGAGAAAATGAGACTCATAACACCACCAATTAGAATCTTTTCATAAAAAGTCCCAAAATTTGCCTCTACACCCATGTATTCATTCCAGCCCCAGAGATTTATAAAGTTTTCCTGCACAGAGGGAAGGCTCCTCTTTTCTCCATCCTTCTATAATCGCGAGGCTAAGCATATATAGAGGAATTTCATATGGAATTTAAAACGTTCCAACTTCCTCATAATTCTAAAAACATATACGAGTTACAAAAGGGAAGAATAGTTGTATTATTTAAAGGGACAGATAGTAATTGGTCTGTCATATCAGGGCTCCCTTCTCTTAAGCCAACATCTGTCCAAAAATATCTGAAATACACCAAAATTTTACCTGAGGATTCGCCTCAGCTTGGCGATTTCCTCCACCAGGGTACTCCACCAATTGGAATTTTCCCCGACGATCTCTATCATCTCGGTTTTGGCCTCTTATTTCCTCCTTTTGATTCTCTTCTTCTTTGCGGCTAGGTGGCAGGTGTTGTCTGCATGTTCATTTATGACAAGATCCCTTATAACAGGGTTTAATATTACTCCTGACTCTGTCTCAGTTTCAGGTTTGGTATGAAACTTAGTCCCTTCATCTGCAAGAACCATCTTTCATTCTTACTTATTGACCTGCCTAGTGCCTTAGTTGAGAACCCAATTGCACCAGATGCCATTTGAAAAATATTATCCATGCTTTCCGAACTTTGTAGAGACCTTGATTTGGCCACCCTTTGGGTTTGTAGAATTCAAGAGCGCAGGCCGAGCTTGTTTTTCTTACGCATAAGATGACAATTTCCCATAATAGGATAAAATGATTCATATATGATATTTTGATGTTCTGTGTACTTTTCTCACGAATTACTTTCATAGTACCTTGGTGTGCCACGCTTCATCAATCCACTTCAAATGATGAACCTCGAGTTAGTTATGCGGCGGCGTCCTTTTGATACATCATCTGAGAAAGTACATCGACCGGTGATTTGACCAACCGCCATCCTCCCCGCGAGATATTGACATGACATCGGGGCCATAGGAAAATTGGTTTCGAGAAATCCACCATCTCCCCCGATGTGTGTTTAAGAGATCCACGTGTTCCCCATCGAAGCGAGAGTAGTTTTCCCCGGTCTGCCTTCGTAATGTTAAGTTTCGTGCTATTTGTTTGTCCGATGTAGGCTTTGACCGTAGTTCTGAGATTCTTCAAGATCAACGGCCTGTCGAGCTATTCCCTTCCTACTTCCGCTACATTCATTCATATGCCACGGAATATAGCCGAGCGCCCTAAACTATCGTGCCTCTATTGTGGTATAGCGTCTTGCTAAACTTCAGAAGTTTTTAGATCCCGATAAAAATTGTTAGGGTGATAACATTGGCTCCAACTGGGGATGTTATCCTCCCATCGAGGTAGCAAAGAACTTGTAGAATCATTTCCTGGTCCATGGGGCTGTTCCCCAAAACATGTGTGTGTCCTTCTCCTACCAAGCTCTGTGCACTGCTTCCAACTGCATGGGGGACGTCCAAGTGCATTATTGAAAATTGACTGTATCTAGTGCTAGAAAACTCAAACTGAAAAAATTCTTGACCAACAAATTTATTTTCACATCCCTACCTACCCTAAAACTGTTGGGATGACCACTCGCTCAGGTGATGCTAAAGTGCTAATGCAACCAATCAAGCAATTGGTTTCTTGATTTTCCTTTCAGATTTTTCTCAAGCTGGCAGAAAAATGTAAAGGATGGTGGCTGAAAAAACAAATTGAATCCAAAATTTGAGCTTATGAATGAAGAAAATTCATCCTTCGCTAAATACTATAATAGGATGGCCATCGGATCTTGAAAATCATGAAAAATCATTTCTCCCTGATGAGCAAAAACCGAAAGGCAAGTATCTTTCATCAGTGTTAGTTGTTTTTTCTCTATTTATTTTGTTCTGAGAACATCTTTGAATTAAATGGCGATGATAGGTTTGTCTTCTTGGCCATGCATATCAAAACAAATATTCATATATTCTTGAACATATTCAAATATGACAGCCATATAATATGCACCAAGGTTATCCTCTTGTTCATCAAACAACTCTGATGTGGTTTCATTAAATTTCTGGAAATTTGTTTGAGGACAACCACTTTGACTTTCTAGTGAATAAATAGAAATAAGTTCCTTCTCATGCACTACTTCACAGTCCATAGCTCCTGCGGATGGATTTTCAAAACCCTGATTTTCAAATGACTTGAATAAAACCACTGCCTCTTCATTATCTTTCTGTGTTTCTGATGGATAGATGGCGTACACTGCTTCATCTATGTCATTTGTTTCTTTATTGTTGGAAACTTTCATAGATGCAATTTCATAATCTTCATCCATGTCTATGTTGCTTAAAAATTTAACCATGATGTCATTCTCAAGGGAAGAGAAAATACTCTAAAACACCTTTTCACGTTGAGAATCCATACTGATTTTGGGATGGAGAAAATGACCTTGAACAATACTTTCTGGAGCAACTTCTTCTTCCTTTTCAGGATAATAGTTGAACATAGACTACAAATCTGAGATGACATGACCCTTTATGTGATTGTCCATAGAATTATCATTGCCACTCCGTTCATGCTTGGAGTATCCCTGTCCTGAGATACTACGAATATTTTTCTTCAATAACTCGAAAGAAGAAAAACATAATGGTAGGGTTGTTCGACCTGATTTGAAACCGTCTTCAATTTCATTGCCAACATATGGTTGTATTTCAGCGCAAGAAATAGGGTCTCCAAGCACATGAAAATAATGTTGTGACATCTTCTCATTCTTCTCCATTTATCTAGCATGGCTTTGCATAAGAACATATTCCTTTTCTTCGATGATGATTTTAGGATTTTCTTGAAGCAATTTGAAAGAAGAAAAGCATAGAGGTAAGGAATTCCCTTCAACTAATTCAATACTTTCTTCTTTGTAATTGTGATATGTAGCCTGATTGCTTTCATTATACTGCTGAAAAGGAACATTTTTTGATAGAGAACATGTGGTTGATTGTTCCATGGGGTCAACATCGTAATCATCATATTCATTATATATAGGAAAAACATTAACATATTCCATGTCATCTAACAAGAACAAACTTAGAACATCAACCTGTTCTTCAACAAGATGTTTTTCACACTCATATTCTTGACTATCTACAAATGAATACGTAAAACGATCAGCCCTCTTCTCATCATGGAATGGATCAAAACCTCCTCTTTCAACAAGTGGGATGTAATGTTTTGCAAAATCATTAGCATTGGAAACTTCAAGAGGACCCATGATATTGTCAATTCTATGCTCAAGATTCCAATCAACTATTTTCTGTTCATATTCACTTTCATGTCCTTGAACATTCAACCCCTCATTTTGGGTTTGTTTACATGTTTGGATGTTGTGTTGAATGTCTTGAGCATCACTAAACATTTGTTGTAAGGACCCAGGTCTTCTTTCCATCGGGAGGAAAGAAAAATTTGGATGAAGAGCAGTTGCATAATGGAGCATGGCAACAACTTTAGAGGGCTGAATTTCTTTGGACAAATTATAATAGACGCTAGAGAAATTTGTACTGAATACAGAAATAGATTCATTGTTGCGTATTTTCAAGGCGTAAAAATCAGTGAGTTGCAGCTCTAAGGATTTCTCCTTGCCCCAAAATTTAAAAAAAACCTTCTTCATTCCACCCATAAGCTGATGGTTTATGGGTGTAAGTGTTTGAACCAGTGTTTGGTGTCTCCTTTCAAGTACTGAGAGAAAAATCTCATACACACATAGTCGTGGTCAATCTTGAATAAATCTATAAAATTCACAAACCCTTGAATGTGCTTTTTAGAAGATATGATACTCGATTCTCTGTCGAACATAGGTAGGAACTCATAGTAATTTGGAGGGAAATCATGAAGGTTTTGGGGTAGCTTTAAGGGTATATATCTATGTCAGGCCTTAGGGGGTCTTGGGCCAAGAAAAATGGGAGAGACATTGTTATGAGTCTCATGGGATTCATCAGCTTGGTCATCGTCATTGTGTGGCCTAGGTGAAACCTTTTTATCAGAACCAACGACAAGGCGAGGGTATGCATGTGCAATGTATAGAGGAGGAAATATAATTTTAAGTCTTTCATGATCATTATTAAGATACGATAGGTAAAAGAAAGTTCGTTTGTCATTTTCAAGGAAGGAGAATATGCAACTTAAAATGAAAAGTAAAATGATTTGTAAGAGGTCCCATTTTGAGTACCTGTTTTCCCTCATGATGCCCTTCCTTGCCCCTGTCAAGGGGTTTCATCTTTCAGTGAAGTTTCAGTCTCGCGCTTGAAGTATTCAGAGTAGGGTCGCCTCTTGGAAATTCAGGATTCTTTTATCAGTGGAGTCACCTTCGAACCGAAGTGGAGTCACCAGAGAAGGAATATAGTCAATGTGTGCCTAAGTGTCTGCTGCTCTCAAACCCTAGAAATCAACCATGTCGTTCTTCCCAGGGAAAATTTTTAAATTTTTTCCCCGACAATGGCGCCAAAATGTTAGCACTCTATAAATATGTCCGGCTGAATAGATAAATGATAGAGGTAACTACTTCAACCTACTTTAGAGCTAAGGCACTAGCCTGCTCAACTCAGATAGGGCTCTCTCATGTCACTTGATACATTTATGGAAATCGGTGGCTAGAATTGGTTTGTTTTGGGGTTTTACTAAAGTTTTTGAAGCTCTGAAGATGACCTTTGGGCTATGGGGTCAAGAATGTAGGATGTATTTCCAAATCATGAAAACAATCCAGAGGAAAAAGATAAATGAGGAAGTGACTTCTGAGTTTATTCTTGAAAATTTTAGATGGTATCAAAAGAAAAAAAACACACAACTATTATTAGATCATTATAGTAATGAATTTTGAAATGGTTTAGAAGAGATGAACACAGTATAAATCGTCAAGCCGAGAGCATCGAATAATGAATTCTAGACTTTTAGTTTCTCAATTTAGACAGAAGAAAGAAAAATGAAAATATAGAATAACAGGAATCACATACTATGAGAGAAAACGAGACTCATAACACCACCAATTAGAATATTTTCATCAAAAGTACCAAAATATGCCTCTACACCCATGTATTCATTCCAGCCCCAGAGATTTATAAAGTTTTCCTACACAGAGGGCAGGCTCCTCTTTTCTCCATACTTCTATACTCGTGAGGCCAAACATATATAGAGGAATTTCATATGGAATTTAAACGTTCCAACTTCCTCATAATTCTAAAAACAAATACGAGTTACAAAAAGGAAGAAAAGTTCTATTATTTAAAGGGACAGTTAGTAATTGGTCTGTCATATCAGGGCTCCCTCCTCTTAAGCCGACCTCTGTCCAAAACTATCTAAAATACACCAAAATGTTTCCTGAGGATTCTCCTCAGCTTGGCGATTTTCTCCTCCAGGGTACTCCACCAATCGAAATTTTCCCCAATGCTCTCTATCATCTTGGTTTTGGCCTCTGATTTCCTCCTTTCTCTCCTCTTCTTCTTTGCGGATGGGTGGCAGGTGTTGTCTGCATGTTCATTTATGACAAGATCCCTTATAATGGGGTTTAATATTACTCACGACTCCATCTCAGTTTCAAGTTTGGTATGAAACTTAGTCGCTTGCATCTGCAAGAACCATATTTCATTCTTACTTATTGACCTGCCTGGTACCTTAGCTGAGAACCCAATTGTGCTAGACAATGTTTGACAGATATTATACATGCTTTTTGAACTTCGCAGAGACCTTGATTTGGCCACCCTTTGAGTTTACAGAATTCAAGAGCACAGGTCGAGCTTGTTTTTCTTACATATAAGATGAAAATTTCCCAGAATAGGATAAAATGATTCATATATGAGATTTTGATGTTCTATGTACTTTTCTCATGAATTACTGTCATAGTACCTTGGTGTTCCATGCTTCATTAATCCACTTCAAATGATGAGCCTCAAGTTAGTTATGCGGCGGTGTCCTTTTGATACATCATCCGGGAAAGTACTTGGACTGGTGATGTGAGGTGATCTAACCAACCGCCATCCTCCCCGTGAGATATTGACATGATGTTTTGAACCATGTGACATCGGGGCCATATGAAAAGTGGTTTCGGGCAATCTGTCATCTCCCCCGATGCGTGTGTAAGAGCGCCACACATTCCCCGTCGAAACCAGAGTAGTTTTACCTGGTCTGCCTTCGCGATGTTAAGTTCCATGCTATTTGTTTGTCTGATGTAGGCTTCGACCGTAGATCTTATATTCTTCAATATCGATGGCCCACCGAGCTACTTCCTTCCTACTTCTGCTACATTCATTGATACACCACAGAATATAGTCGAGCGCACTAAACTATTGTGCCTCTACTGTGGTATAGAATCTCGCTAAACTTCAGAAGTTTTTAGATCCCGATAAAAATTGTTAGGGTGATAACAAAGAGGATGGAGTTGATTGGCTATTTAAGCATTATAAGGTCATCATTTATGATATCCTGATCAGGAAAATAATTACTATGCACCGATGTAGAAAATAAAGGATTTAAATGCATAGGAATCAATTTAAATTTATCATCATTAAAATAAATCATGCATGCAAGGGAGATATGTATATCGTCATTGAATTCCTCAACCTCTTTGAACTGAAAAAATGGGTTTGTGATGGAATTTTGCAATGTAAAATATTGATTATCCTTATGGGAATTTTTAGAAGGAGAGTCAACATATGAACCTATATGGCCCCTTGAATCCCCTCTTTCATCATCTTTATAATGGTCAAGAGAAATATGAGAGATAGTGTTATTCAAATCAAGATAATTCTCCCTCCCGGATTCATCCATGAAGATTACTTCATTAGACACAATTTTATCTTGAGTAGGATATATTTCAAAAAGGTCATCATTAAAGGGGAAGGCATCAAATAAATAATTTTCAGAAGTATGATTAGTAGGCATATCAGGAAAATAATCCTTACAATCTTTTGTGAATATAGCACTACTAGATGCATGATCGTCCTCCTGCAGACTCGTCATGAAGGGAGAGGGATTTGTGTGATATTCATTTTTATCCTTTAAGAACAATCCACATGTTAATTGTTCATGAGGACCATAGCAAAATTTACATCGAGGAGGATTTGGTATGCTTTTAGGTAGAAATTAAAAGTGATGAAAGATAGGCGAAGGAGGAAAGTCGATAAGAAACTTTACAAAAATTGACTCTCTCGTGAAAATTTAACTCAATACTATACGTCTAGACCAGTATCCTTATTAAATATGGAGGGAAAGTGGAAACATATATGTAGAATTATGTGTATCATAAACCCCAATATATTGACAAAAGCTAAGGAAATCATCAATATGGTTCTGAGAAGATTCTCATAAGTTACCCTTGAAAAGAGGACAACTAACCATTGAAAATAAACTCAAATTAGATTTATACATGATCATGCAAGACAAGATTCAATAGATTCATGGAAAAAGGGAGAAAATGATATTATAAACAAAAAATCATATAACAGTAAACACAAAAATACAAGAACCCAGGGAAACATGGATAATGAGTGTTTTTTTTTTTTTTGAAGTATGGTCGCCAAATAAATGTTGAGGAAAAGGTATGGAATACCTTACTCCATCATTTTCATATATTTAACGTCTAGGACAAGATAGTTGGGAATGTCACCCGGGGTTTATAGCCTTAAAACTTTCGCTCAATCCACAATTATCAATTACAGAGGATCAAGGAGGGTTTTATGATTTATATTTGTAACAATGTAAAATTAAAAATTTAAACAAAGCTAGGTGAATGTATATAGATTTTACATTGAAGTAAACATGGAGACAAAATATAAAGGAAGAAACAAGTCATGAAAACACATGTATGAGACAAAACAATAATCTGATTTTATTTCATTCTGAGATACAAAGTTGTATTTCTCTTTTACAAACCCCTACGAGAGTATGGACCAAAGTCAGATTTAGAATTCTCCGATAGGCACCATACAAAAATACCTTGATAGTGAAATAAAACTGAAACTAATGATCTGGATCAGCAAGCCACAAAATGTTTCCACTTGAGTCTACAAGATATTCCTTATCAGCCATGAAAATTAATTCATAAATAAACAAGAATACGCAAACTATCAAAGATAAATCAAACACCTTTAAAAGAAGTTGTTGAAATGTATGATCCAGTTTTGAATCCTACTGCCTTCAATAAGACCCTTCTTTCATCAAGAGGATTAGGCTTTCAAGTAAACTCAGAAATGAATGAAAACTGAAGCTAACTTACTAAATAGAGAGAAAACCTTAGTGTTGTAGTTCCCCTTCTATTCCTCCTTCTCTATTCATCTTCTTGAGCCTTTATTTTTTCCCAATAAGTTGAACTAGTTCAACTACTTTCTTTCGTTAAGTCAAATTAACTTAACTAATCAATTAGGAGAAATAAATAATAATATATAAATAAGGGTCTTAATTAATAATAACTAAATAGGTGGGACCCCTTGTGACTCCCATCATTATCATTTTTCCAATAATCAAATATAGAGTACAAAAATAATCATTTGGATCATATAACACCCTTGTAGCTCCCATGGATATCATTTAAACTAAATATGAAATATCAACAATAATTAAGACCACATCCCAAAAAAATATATCCATATTATCCACAAAAAATATCCAAAATAAATCTTTATGTCCAAAATATGTTGAAAATCATTAAACATTGTCTTCATCACTAAATATCATAAAAAAACCTTTAAAATCCATATTTGTTGTGTGATTCATATTTCCTCTTCTTACGATTGTCTCCTCTTGACTTTTCTGGGGTAGCCCTTGGTTGGTTAGACCCTTGGGGTTGTATTGCATTGATCACATGGGGGCAGACATCTTTTAGGTGGAGATATGAAGACACAAATTTAGAAAACTTTGTGGATGGACTAGAGGGGGAAGCCACTACTTTTACGTTATATAGCATAGGTTGTGGGACACTAGTTTGCAGTCCCTTGCTAGCATGCAAGGACTACACTGGTGAAACAACATGGGCAATGTGTGCATTAGGATTAATTGGAGGTGGTGGTGGTGGTAATGGAAATGAGATAGTGGGAAAACCATGGTAGTGAGAAACAAGTTTATTAAGAATTTATTTTCAACTGTCATTTGTAGGAGGTTCGGGCTACATTGACACATGTGAGGGAACAAGAATGTCGGGAAAATTCTAAGGTTGTTGAAAAGGGGGCCTTTCAAGTCAATGATGCAATATCCCATGGCCAACCCAATTAAAAAACCTAGCTTGAAACAGTTGGTTCAACTCTTGTGGATCAACATCAAAGTGAATATAAAATCGAGGCCTCCTATGGTCCCTTTATTGCCAGTTACCTCTGCCTCTATTATTTTGGCCATTATTGCCCCTGCTGAAGAAATCATCCTGTAGAAATAATTAATCAGTCATGAATTTCTTTATAACCCATACATGAAACTCCACTTACAATAAATCAAGAGTTGGCTCTATAATTTACTACAAGACATGAGCAATCCATCCATAAAAATTATATTTATTAATTGCCATACAAATAGGGAATTGAGAGGGTCAATGGGAGTATAGAGAGCTTGTATCTGGCGTAAAGTGATATCATGGAGGGGGGAGGATTTATGAATATTGTTCAAGAAATCGATAAAAACAATTAACTATGTATCTAAGCATGTCCTAGAATACCAATCATCAAATACTGCCACATCGATTTTCTTCATTTCCATACAGACTTCTCTTAAAATGAATATGATAGAATAGGGAGTGAACAAGTGCAATTGGGATAATGAGGGGGTTGTATTTGGAGAAAAATGGTAGAATGGAAGGGATTCCCATTGATATTGTTCTAAGTATAAATCAAACAATGCCATCCTCGGCATCAATTAACAATAAAAACCTTTTACTGTTTCAAAATTGAACAACACTTTGTTTCCAAAAAAAAAACTAAAGCTGGTGTTTCTTTTCAAGGCTTCTCATTTGTCGTAGAAATTGCATTGTATAGTAACCAATTTATAGTTTAGTGCTGAAGAATTATTTAACAATAATAACATTACTTGTGCACAATAAATTCGAGGAGTGAACAACATCATAATAATCATAACCATCACAAACAATAGTCGAGGAGTAGACAGGCTGTGGCCTACAATAGAAATACCAGTATTGTTTAAACCTACAAGGTCCCACGAAGTGTCCAAAGGATTGCCTGTGTATAAGAATAATTCGACTAAAACCATGCCTTCAATTTTTCTCGCATGCTAGTTTGTAAGGCTCATTTAAAACATACATAATTCATACACATGTGCTCTTTGCATTTGAAAAAAAAACACAACAACTCATATCTTAACAATATTTTTGCAACCCTGCCATTGACACCAAATAATTTCTTGTGACAAACTATATTACCAAATGAATGTGGGTTTAAAATCCTTTTCACATTCACACAAAAAAAACCCGTGACCAAAAATAGCATGAACAGTTCCTTTGTTAAATTTTGGGTTGGCCATCTCCCACGATATTTTCCAAACACAGGGCTCAATTCAAAACAGTGGACAGGAATGTGGTGGAAGTAAACGAGATAAACAAGTTGAGATTTTGTCCAGAAGGAGCACGAAAGATTTAATTCCACCATAACTTTCCACGTTTACAATTACAAAGTTAGTGCAAGGGCATCGGAATACTAGCCACGAAAACCAATGGTAGAGTTTCCATATAAGCCACACATAAGGAGTCATGATACGCATTTTTCGGGAAGGAGGGTAACAAAAAACAAGAAACGAGAGGAAAGGAATTCCCAAGAGTTTCTCCAATGATATCCTTTTCCACAAGTAAAGCATGAACAAATATATATATAGTAAGAGACACCCACATATACTTTCAATGCGAATAGTTCAAATAAAAATGCCACCGAGACCAAAACTTCGCCAAAAATCCATACACAGTCAACATTTATACATATAATAGATTTGGAAATACACATACCATGAGAAAACAAGAGCCAATTGTTGACTTAATTAAAGAGCAGAGAGAAATATTCATGAATGGAGTAGCAAGAAACCCCATACCTAAGTGTAAAAATGCTAAGGAGAAACGACTAAGCATGTATACCTCTTCCACGACTGAGCAAAGTGGAAAAGCAACAACCAACAAGGAGAAAATGAAAAAATGTCTAGGGTGGAAGGCTCAAGGTAGGTTAGAGAGACATTCATTTATTGCGTGTCACTTCTACACTTACATTCCCATTGATAGTCGGTACAAGCAAGCCAACTATATAACTCATCAACCATTCAATCCAAGTAAATTAAATACAAACTGAATGTCCCATAGTTTTCCAATGTTCAAACCTACAATTGCGCCAACCCTTGTCAAAATTCCCATGTAACACATATGTCAAAACCTTTGTAGGGATACCAAGTCACAACTTAGATTTCCAATTAAACTCATCTGTGCAACCCTTATAGCAAGAAATCAAGGTGATCACCACACCATACACCATATACCATACATGATTTAAAACAAGAGTGTAGATCCTTCATCAATTTAAAATAAGCATAGTCATACTTTGTGAGAGACAATTAAGCCAACATCATTTCCTCTTTAGTCACATTGCCCATAAGTGTCTCTTCTCCATCATAGTCAAATAAGTTACACAAGGGGTCCCACCTATTAGTATATTATTAAATATAAATAAATAATAAGGATTTGCAACCATTTGCAAGCAGGTACCCTACGTTGCGATTTTGGGCATCAACACACCGCTAGATTAAATTTTATATATCATTGAAATAGAAGTGTGGTTAATGAAATGTAATGCACTGATGCGGGTATAATCCCACTTTAAGTCAATGTTGGGGCGTTCTGAAGGATGCACTACTTTTCTTTTTTGTATTTTTTTTGCGGTGCACTAGCTTGAAGGACATCGGTGCGAACATATATAGACACACCGACGACAATGCTCATTGTGTATTTAACACAATACACATTGCTTTGGGGCAAGCTGAACCATTCAAGAACATTGAACGAAATTGAAAAAAATGTTCAATTTCAAGCTAAATTGTAAATTTGATTGGATGAAAATGAAAATAGGAAGGTAATAAATAATTTACCTATTGTGTTCTATCCCAAGGAGGTATGGTTGCACCATTGAGAGGAAATGAAAATTTGTGGTAATTTCCAAAATTTGGAAATGACTCAAATCCAACAATGGATCTATCCAAGTCACTGTAGAGCACTGAAAACAGAGCATCTTAGGAAAAAATGTGAGTATTGGTGCTTGCTTGGGAGTTTGAAATCATGAGATGCACTATAACAATGAAAATCTGTTTGGTAATTTTTTTTATTTACCCTACCTCAGTGTGCCTTTAGACAAATAGGTGCATCGGTCTATTTTGTTCAATGACATCGATGTAATTTATTATGTGCATGTAATTTTATTATAAAATATGGAAGTGCTACGACAAAGTGGATGCATTTGGGAATGATTGTTCATGAACGTTCTGGTGCATTGATTTCTTAAATGCGCACCGATTAACGAAACCTCCACAAAAACCTCCTGCGACCCACCTTCACTATGAATAGTGATGGGGCTTTTAAACATTTAAGCATCAGTGTTGTAGTTTTTAGATGCACACTTGTGCATATGTGCCATAAAGTAACACCTAAAAAAAAACCTCCACAAAACCTTTGATCACCCACCTCCGCTATAAATAGCTAAGGGAAGAATTTTTTGAGGAACTTCTAAAAACAAACTTCGCGATAAGGTGTTCTCTTGTAGTGTTGAATTATTTGTTAGCTGAGATGGATTGTATCCAAGTCAGAGAGGGAGATGGGAATCAGTATTGAGTCTAGATCTCGGATTCATAGATTGCTTTAAGTTGAGATTCAATGAGAATATTGTTGCATTGCGAGAACAAGTTATCCATAACCAGAGCTAAATCCATAGTCAAGGACAAGAGCCACAAGCCAAAGCCAGAGCCATAGTTAGAGTTGTAGGGAGGAGCCAATGTCAAAGCCACATTCTATAGAAGAATACAACATTGATCCAGATTGGTTTCCTAGATCATTTGGAGACAAAAAATCCTCTCAATGGGGAGGTGTGATCTGAAATGGATCTGGATTGAAGAGTGGATAAGAGTTAGTACCTGCAAAAGAAATTGACAATCAAAATGCATTATGTAATCCACATAAAAAAATGCAAGTTTACATGGAATAATTCAAATAATGACATAACTAAAAAGTTAAAGAACATAATTAAAATGACAATGAGAGAAGGATAAGGAATGGGAAGTGAAGATCCATGGTTGTTGACCTTCCCTTACCCCCTAGCTCTCCCTATTTCTTCACTATGGTTCCTACTTAAAGATATTTTTGGCCAAGGAGGAGGAGAGCATTGTAAAGGTAGACTTTATGAAAGAAAATACCAAGCACATTTTGATTGGTTTTCCCAATTGGGTTCCAGGAAAAAAACTTCATGGAAAATGCTTTTTTCCTCTGTGTTGTGGTTAATTTGTAGTTGTGTTACATGGTATCTTGTTAGTTATATTTTAATGGTTGATCTGCATCGTATTTGAAAGGATGAGGATTTATTAGCTGCACATTCTTATTTACTATGGGAGATGTTGTTTTCTTCTATTAAAAGAGTCACACATATTTGAAAACTATTAATGTTATTTCAAATGAAGTGTCCACTCATGTTCTTCTTCTCCACTAGGCATTAAGCTTGTTTGGTGTATGTTTAATTTGTTTGTTGGCACATTTTCATCTTTGTGGGGTGAATTCACATTGTCTTAGTTGTTTTTAGATGTGCCTGTCATATTTTTAAATGTCATTGGGAATTCCTAAATGTGCCTGGGAATTTTGTAGAGGTCACTGGACAAATTTTATATTTTATGGATCAAATTCTACATGCATATGTGTTTTAAGACATTGTTGGCTGAATTCATTTCCACCTGGAAGTACCTAATATTTCATGGGTCAAATTTTCTCTTGGTTGGGTGTATCTAATGTATATTTCTTGAACCTACAAAATAGATCTAGCGATAAAATAACATACACAATTTGCAGAGAAAATATGAAAAAAGAGAAAAAGAATAGAAAGAATGGAAGAATTCTCATTAACTAAATCAATGAATAATAATTTACACATGATATACTATGTATACATCAACTAATGCGCACTGGAGGAGAATCCAATGACCCATAGTGGTGGTATAGAGTGATCTGGAAATACACCAACAATTACGGGAGTAAATTGCCACCTAGTCTAGTCTCTCAGGAAGTTACGGGAGTGAATTGTGACCTAGTCTAGTCTCTTAGGAAGTTACGGGAGTGAACTGCCACCTAGTCTAACTTAACTATTCTCTTAGTCTTCAGTTAACTTACTAAAATAGAGTGAAGTGAGGAGGATATCGAGAATCATGAGTAATGCGCTAGTCTGGTGATGATCCCAAGGTCAATGTGCATTAGATGGTGATGATCCCAATTCTGCATGGTGATAATCCCAATGTGGCATCTAGAATCCACTCAATTGATCAAACTAAAGTGTGAATTGAAGAGAATATTATCCCTAAACTATAGGAGACCGAATAATGACTAATAAACATAGGGAAAACCTTAGGAAAAAGAAATCATAGGTGTGTGTGAAGTATCTCCAACACCCCCCCTGAACATCACTATGGTGAAAATAAGGAATGGGTCCCAGCAACGGGGCCATGTTAGGTACCCAAATACAAAAGATACATTGAAATAAACAAGGAAAGAGGGAAAAACTCATGGGAAATCCCCCCCTGGCCCTCAAAGTACAATGTATGTAAAAATAATAACTGACAGTTGGTAGGAAACTGTGTCCTTCACTCCAAGATGACTACACAGAGAATGGAACTTTTGCTCAGTGAATGTATTGGTGAAGATGTCTGCAGTTTTTTCTGGTGAAGGACATAACTACAGGTCAATGATCCCCTCTTGTAATAAGTGTTGGGTTTAGTGCACATGGATCTCGATGTGCTTCGTCCGCTGCCTCTGAACTGGATCTCTGTAGAACTTCAGAGTGCTCTGGTTTTCACACCAGAAAAAGATTGGTCGATGAAATGGAATTTCGAACTCAGCAAGAAACTGTTGTAGCCACATAGCCTGAATGGTTATGTTAACTACCCCTCTATACTTTTCCTCAGTTGAAGATAGAGCAATAGCATCCTGCTTCTTGCTCAACCAACAGATAGGTCGAAAACCAAGACTGAGTGAGTAACCAGATGTGGACTTGCTATCAATGTTATCTCTAGCCCATTCAAAATTAGTGAACCCAATGAGGTCCAATGTAGATTCTACTGCATAGGGAATCCCAAAGGTGATGGTTCCCTTTATGTATCGAAAGATACACTTTGCATCCTTCCAATGAACTTGGAGACTGCTCCAACTTCATATGAGAGGTCTATTTTGGAATGTGTGAGATACAACAAGATCCCCACTAGTTGTTTGTATAGTGTGTTGTCAACTAGTGGAGTTTTTGTGCCATCCTCAAGTATGACTCTTGATAGGAAAGGAGTCGGGGCAGACTTGCAGTCTATCATGTGAAATCTATCAAGGAGATCTCGTGCATACTTGGCCTGAGACAGTTTGATTGTCGATGCATTATGACTAATCTCAAGTCCAAGGAAGAAATGTAGTGGACCCATGTCCATCATCAAGAACCTGTCATGCAGAATCCTCTTTATTGCAGCAATCCCCAAAGTCGAGCAACCAATGATCAACAAATCATCAACATACAGAACTAGGAGTAGAAGTGAATCAATCATCCTAAGCATGTAAACATTTGGGTCTGACTTACAATGTACAAAGTTCTGTGACAACATGTAGGAGTCCATATTGGAATACCATGCCCTCGGAGCCTGCTTGAGGCCATAAAGATACTTCTTCAGTTGACAGACCAAAGATGAATCCTACATAAATACTTGGGGTTGATACATATAGATATCCTCAGAGAGATTTCTGTGAAGAAATTCATTCTTCACTTCCATATGATGGACTTCCCATCCCTTGGATACCGCAATGGAAAGTTCCAAACATATGGAATCCATATTCACTACTGGAGTGAGGGTATCATCATAGTCAATGTCATGCACCTGCTGAAAGAATTTGGCAACTAGCCTAGCTTTGTCTCTGCTAAAATGTCCATCTGTTGTGGTCTTGGTCCTATAGACCCATCTGCACCTAGAAAGTTTCCTTCTTGAAGGAAGGGGAACCAGATCCAAGTTTTGTTTCTCGAGGAGGGAGTTTTACTCCTCCTGCATGGTATATTCCCAAAATGGATTTCCAACGGCCTCTCCATAAGACTATGGATATGAATATTGAACTAAGAAAATATGCATGGGTGGCATCGGTTTAGTGGTAGTGAGTTTAAGAGGAGGCTCCTCGAAATCAGATCGAGTCCTCCTAGTATCATCTGGATCCCCAACAAGATCTCTTACATCCTGAAGAGTAGTATTGTCCCACTTGGGCCTCTTCTCTGGCTCTGCATCTGCATCTACATGCACTGAATCTGCATATGACTATACTGAATCTGTATCTGGATCATCTGAATCCTATGAATTAGAACTCTCATATGAAGAAGAGTCAGGATGTGCATGCTCATCATCTCTGACAGGTGGAATAACAAAAGTGTCTGCACTCGGCTTCTGAGGTATGTGCAAGACACTTTCCTTGAATTGGACACTCCGCTCAATGACGAGCTGGTCTAAGGAAATATCAATGAGTCTGTATCACTTCACACCATTGGGGTATCCAAAAAATATACACTCTGTGGTCTGTGGATCAAGTGCCTTCCTCTTCTCAGAGGGAATCCTGGCCCATGCACGTGTTAATGTTTATGCCATTATTATAGCTCTTTTCATTTCAATAGATAAGAGCATCATAAGAACAAGATCACTGAGAAATACACATCCACAAGAGACACAACATTTATCCTGGGAAACCCTCTAGGGGAAGAAAACCCAACAAAACTTCCTTTTCATAAATATCTTATACAATGTTCAATAGATAACTCAAACCAATACAGAAAATTCCTCCTCAAGAGATGCGCCACCCTTCTTCTCCTCTCTCCAACTTGTAATTGCAGCTTGCCTCATAAAAGAATGAGCAAGTGAAGTGTGTCTGAGAAGTGAGGCGCTAGCCTCTTATTTATATCAATCTGGCATGTGTGAAGAGTCACCATCTGGCAGGGACGACCTCTCACACTGGGTGGGTAAACCCACCTTTAATTAATTCTGGCCCTTCCATTATAACTGTTGGGGCCGACTTCTTATTCTTCACTTTGTAATTGTCCGATGACCAATTTACAAAAGGGGATTTGGTCCTTATACAATTACCGACATGATTAATCCTCAATGGAGATTAATCCAATAACAATAATAATAATAATGACATGATTAATCCTCAATGGGGATTTAATCCAATAATAATAATGACATGATTAATCCACAATGGGGATTTAATCCAATAACAAAATAATAATAAGAATGCTCTTCGCAGTTACATTATTTTAACAACACGTGAACCAAAAATATGGAAGTGGGTCACTTTCGGTTTGAGGCCGCTCCAAGCCTCGTAGGGGGTCTTATTCTTGACATATCTATGGAGAGATATGTTTTGGATGTAGTTTGAAAAATTAAATGCTTCAACCTATAATCTATGTGGAAGTGATTTTGCATGTAGCATGCATGATACCATCTCTTTTAGAGATATATTTTTTCTCTCAGCAACTCCATTTTGCTGCAGAGTATAAGGAACCATGTGTTGTAACTAAATTTTGTCCTGATCAAAAAATATTTTTTATCTCATGGTTGACATACTCTACCCATTTATATTTTAGGAGGACTTTGATTTTATTTCCTGATTGTGTCTCAACAAGGACTTTGAAATCTTTGAGGTGTTGAAAGACCTCTATTTTTTTCCCGAGAAAAAAAATCTATGTGAAGCGTGAGAAGTCATCAAAAAAATGAGCATGTACATTGATTTGTTGATTGATGGATGGGGAAAAGGACCAATGAGGTCACTATGGATCATATCTAAAGGAAAGGAAGCCTTTTGAGTCTTTTGTTTGTCGAATTTCTCTTGAGGGTGTTTTCCAAGAAAACATCCCTCACAAATTCCTTTGGAGATGTGGATGTCAGTTAGACCAACAACCATTCCCTACTTTCTAAGTTGTTGCATATATTTGAAATTTAAATTCTCAAACCTTTCATGTCATATCCCACTTCTTTCATCAACATGGGTAAGAAGTAATGCAGAATATGGTTCAACAAATTCAAAAAAACTGTAGAGTCTAGATTGATTATTTACCTCACCGATAGAAACCCTGGAATTAGTTTGCATGTCATAGATATCCACTACATCAGGTGTGAATATGAATCTCCTTTCGGTTTCAGAATTTTTCATCTGATACACGGAGAGAATATTGACGGAAAGTTTGGGAACGTGTATCGCATTCTCGAAGCTTTCGTTCATGATTTCAATTCTTCTTTTTTGGTGACCTCGACTGGAGAGTTGTCCCCCATCAGAATATGAGGAACTTTGCATGCATCCAATGAAGAATAAAATTATTTTGTGGCAGCCATGTGGTGTTATGCACCTGAATATATGGTCCAAGCATCAAGAGAGGAGTTGATGGCAATCAAAGCATGGCTAGAATTTCATTTCTTGAGATTTTGATATTCTAGCTTCTTCTTCTTGGCACCCTCAGGGATGTGATATCCAAGGTTGTTTTGTTGAAGTATTTGGGCCAATTGATCTATATTTTTCTACATACATGCAGATTCTGGATGGAATCCTTTATGACAGTAAGTGAATTTATCCCCTTTTCTTCCCTTTCCACCTTTGGATCCGGAGGCATCGTTGAAGGGTTTTGAGTACCCTTCCTTCTTTGGATTTGCATGTGATTTCCTTTTGTCTTTGTATTTATATTTCTAATATTTATGAACACTACCATCTTGCACAATAAGTGCATGCACCTTTGGGCCTTTGATTTTTCCCATATTAATGAGTGTGTTCTTCTCTTATGTCAGAGACTCGATAAAGTCCTCAAGAGAGGGAATCCTTTAGGTGTCTCCAGAGGCAAGCCCAAATTAATGAAATGTAGATACAAACACTAATTATTTTGGACCAAGTTTGGAGATAATGGTAAGAACCATTTTCTTTTCCTCCTTAGATTTATCAACCCTGGAAGCCTTGAGTTGCGTCAACAAATCCTTATATTTGGTAAAGAAATATTGGATATTGTCGAAGGTTTTTGGATCCAAAGTGATAAATTCCACCTCGCAAATGTCTCCCCTAATATAGTCTTGTTTGCCAAAAATCCCTTTCATGGTGTTCTAGGCTTCATTGGGAGTTTTACAGGAGGATATGTGAAAGAGGAGTTCAGGAGAAATGAGACTGCAAATAGTTCCAAACGCTTCATCCATTCGATTTAGATACTTGGATTTTTCTATGGCTAATGTTTGCTTGTTTTTTTTGTTCATGATTAAACTATATAATCCTCTGCCTCGAAGATGCATTATCATCTTCTCCTTCCATGCAAAGAAATTGTACGGTGTAAGAATGTTTTTTTTTGGAAATTCCATTTTCTCGTTGTCTTCAATCTTCTGTACCTGCAAAAATAATTTGGTGTGTCTTTTCCCTAGCAGTACATCAGATTTGATACCATGTAAATGTGTTGAACATTCAAATAATATATCTATATAGAAAATGACATACACAATTTGCTGAAAAATATGAGAAAAGAGAAGCAGGAGAGAAAGAATGGAAGAATTTTCATTAACCAAATGAATGAATAATAATTTAAACATGATATACTCTATATAACTCAACTAATATGCACTAGAGGAGAAGATAATGCACCATAGTGGTGGTCTAGAGTGATCTGGACACACACCAGCAGTTACGGGAGTAAATTGCCACCTAGTCTAGTCTTAGAGGCAATCACAGGAGTGAACTTCCACCTAGTCTAGTCTCTTACGAAGTTAAGAGAGTGAAATGCCACCTAGTCTATTCTCTTACGAAGTTACGAGAGTGAAATGCCACCTATTCTGAGTTAACTAGTATCTCAATCTTCAGTTAACTGACTAAAACAGAGTGAAGTGAGGAGGATATCAGGGAATCATGATTAATGCACTAGTATGGTGATGATCCCAAGGGAAATGTGCATTAGATGGTGATGATTCCAATGTTTCATGGTGATAATCCCAATGTGGCATCTAGAATCCACTCAATTGATCAAACTAAAGTGTGAAATGAAGAGAATATTCTCCCTAGACTATAGAAGATTGAATAATGACTAATAAAAATAGGGAAAACCTTACGAAAAAAAAATCCTATGTGTGTGTGAAGTATCTCCAACATCTAATCCTTGTTGGGTCATTTTCTCCATAGTCGATACATTATTGTTGTTGGATCTCCCATACAGCATGATAACTGTTATATCAATTTCCCATGACTTAGTTTCATTGTATGAGAGGACCCACACTTCCTTTTGGTTTTCCAACATTGTCCACGCCCTTTCTCTAGCTATGCAATACTACCATGAATTCATTTTGTTGCTCAAGATGTTTGAGCATGAATACTCCATAAGGTTCATTTGATGACAACCATAAAAGAACCCTAACCCTAATTTCTGAGAGTATTAAGGGTTAGTGTAACGTTCAAACAATCCCAGAACTCATTTGTTGGTTGTCTATCATTGGCCATGTCCTCAAACTCACATTTGTCATGTTAAACCGTTTACTAGGATATTGTTGGAGTTTGTACATTTCTCTCGCTTTACTTTCCACTTGTACATGGTGAAACTTTGTTCTGGGAATCCATGAAATTGTCTGAACTATCAAGCAATAACATCGGTTACGTGACAGATTCCTTTCTTATTTTCTATAGAGCTCATCCTTATTCATCGCTAGTTTTTTTTCTTTACCATTATTCTTGTGTTTTTAAGCTCTGTGCATTCTCAAATTTATGGTATCCATTAACACCAGATGAAATCCCTTTACCAATACCACTGGCACCCTATATTCCTTGAGAAAGAGTGGTGTTGTTTGTACAAATCGGTTTGAGAGGTTTTGAGTAACCAAAGCATTGTTTAAATTTTTGAGCGGCTAATTGCAGTTTGTTGTAAGGAAATGGGTGAACGAAATTATATTATTAGCACATTCTCAACCCTTTGGGAGAAGAGAGTCTAGAGATTTTATGTTTTTTTATAGAAACCAATTTCCTTTTGATTTGAGAGCGGTGAAGAGACAAGAAAAGTAGGAATTTCATAGGGAGAATCATCTTCATGCCAATCTACGTGTCATTATTGGCCAATTGGAAACAAAACTCAATGTGAGGTCTCCACATTAATGACAACTATGCAAAACCCTCAGTATGAAGTTCAAAGTCAGTATGAAGTAGAATTCCATTGACTACATTGATTGAATACCTTCCTCATGAGGAGAAGAAGAGGGGTCTTTGTGTAGGACATAAGACTGTGTCTTGGTAGCCTCCAAAAGACAGATAACCAAATGCAAATATTAGAAACAAAACTGATATAGAGTTCAAAAATAAAATTTTGTAGAGAATACATGTTGGGAATTTGAGTGGGCTATGAGCCCCTCATTACATAACAATTACCAAGTTGTCCCATTTGTCTAGCTAAGAACCCAACCTTTTATTTTACACTTGAGATTCAATTTTTCTATGACCTCTATAGACACTAAATACTCTAATTTTTCTTTTGAACATTAAATTTTCTCCCTGCTCTTGTTGCACTTCATCAACATTGTCTCCAATGATGGATTTAGTTGTGCTCTTATCTCCTTGGGAAACATGAGACTTACACTCTTTCCTCCTATTAGTATGTGAATTTTTTGGACATTTAAAATATTTATGCCCTAGAGTTTGGCATTTGTAGCAAATCATTGGGGACCTTCCAATCCCTCTACCAGTAAGGCTTCCTCTTCTAAATATTCCTCTACCTTTAAAGGCTTCATTACTTCTCCCAAATATTTGGTCTACAATATTTACACTCTTACCTTGTTCATCCTTAGTTCCACTACTTTGTCCTCTTCCCAACACACGTTTTCCTTTGTATTTTACTAATTTTCCACAATTACTACTAGTTTTCTTCCTTGAAAACTTATCTTTAGTCTTTAGGGAAAGATGATAGGCTTCTCCAAGTTCCCTATTTCTTATTTTTCTCAAATCATCTTGAACGACAAACAATAGGCCATTGCTATGCCTAGCCATAACCTCATTTCCTTCACCACTATATCCAAATCTAATGGACAACTCATAAAACTCCTCTATATATGTTTTTACAGTCATCTCCTTTTGCCTAAGATTCTACAATTTCCTATAAAAATTCAAAGTTTAGTAAATAAGAGAAAACTTACCTTCAATTTTAGCAACCATATTTTCCCATGTCTTTATTTTGTATTTATATTTTCTTTGGGTCTCTAATTGTACATTGTCCCACCATATGGATCTATTTCCTTTCAGCTTAATGTAAGCCATCTTTGACTTTCCCCTCCAATTTGTCAAGGATTTAATAATTCTCCCTTTTGGAGATTCCATTTCCTCAACATCCTCTATAGATTCTTAACTCAATGTTCTTCATCGCTCACATCATGAGTTTTTTATGCAATTCTTCTTCTATGAATTGTTTCCATGTCTGCAATCTAACCTATATAGTTCTCAATGCCTATGTACCTTTATTTAAAACACCTCCACGATGCACTTCCACCTCTCCATTGCATTCATGTTCCTCTTCTATTAACCATTCTACTACTTCTACAAAAATTCTCCTTGTCATGGTTCTATCGAGCAAAACCTCCCCCCTCCACTCTAAAACTATAAATTATTTTTTAAATAATTCTATCTAAAAAAATTCCTTACCTAAAATCATTCCCTTCAATAAGATACTCCTACTCTAATACCTAATACCAAATGCAGCCATATTGGGAACTAAAAGAAAACATATTAAGAGGCTACAAATTATGATTAGATTAAAGAACACAACACTATTGGAAGTATACACATAAATTCCACGTTAAGTTTTAGTCTTCACCTTTTCAAGGTGGTGGGTAACCTCACGGTTTGTTGATTGGATTGGAAGCATGAATGTTGAACAAAGCACACAACACTATTGAAAGTATACACATAAATTCCACGTAAATTTCTAGTTTTCACCTTTTCAAGGTGGTGGGTAACCTCATGGTTTGTTGATTATATTGGCAGGATGCATGTTGATTCGATAGAATGGGTGTTGGAAATTGTAATTACAAATCAGTGATATCTTCACGTCTCCAATGGATTGTGTGTTAGTAATTTTGTCAGTAGTTTGTCAGTCAATCGAAATGTCAGTCTGACAGTGTATAAGTGAAAATTCTCACATTTACTCAAAAGCTAGTCAGCAAGCAGGAAGTTATAAATGGAGTTGAATTCTATCTTCTCAAGCTATGGTAAGTGGTTGAAGAGTCATTTGAATTAATGACAGGATTTAATGTTGAGTCGGTCTTAGCTTTTGTAGTAAGTCTCAGTCGGAGTCCATATAATTCTGAGTCGCTTAGTTAGTCAATGATGTTGAAGAGAAGCAGTTGATGCGTAGAGAAGAAGCAGAGAGGCAGAGAGAGAACCAGGAACACTTGAAGAGTTGACAGAAGAAGTCATTAGAGTTGAAGATCATCTATGTCATTGTATTTTTTATTCACGCACAACGTCGAATTTAATTAATATCAAGTTTTTGTGTAATGACAAAGTTTTTGTCTTATTTATGAGTGTATGTGCTAAGCATAGCACTATGTTATTTTTCATTCATAAATCATTTCATTAAGTGTGTGTATTCACAGTGCGCAACAAATTGAGCAGTCTGTGTACTACGTAGTGGTCTTGAGAACTTTGTTGCGTAGCCTGTTTGGTGCATAGTATTTGAAACTGTGTTGTGCAGATTAGACTGTGCGCACTGTCTATCCATCAGATATCTCCTTCAAATTGGTATTAGAGAAGAAACTCTGTTGAAATTGAAATATGGCTTCTACCTCAAACCTACAACTTCCCACTTTTACAGGAAAGAATTATGAGATGTGGTGCTTGACCATGAAGGTTTTGTTTTGAGGTTAAGATGTATGGGAAGTAGTCGAGAATGGATATGTGGAACCAGTAGATCATGCATCATACAATTCCCTCACACAAGATGAGAGAGATGTCTTGAAAAGTCAATGAAATAAGGATAGAAAGACATTTTTTACATACATCAAGCCATGCATGAGAGCATACTTCCAAGAGTTGCATCAACAAAGAAATCCAAAGAAGCATGTGACACATTACAAACCTCTTATCATGGTATGGGAAAAGTAAAGACTGCAAAACTGCAGATTCTTAGAATATATTTTGAAACCATGTCAATGAAAGATTCGGACACAGTAGATTCATTCTACACCCATGTTACTCGACTGATAAATCAGATTAATTCTCATGGTGAAACCATAGAAGACATAAAATTTGTTGAGAAGGTACTTAGGAGTCTTCCTCCTAAGTTTGATACCCTTGTTGTGACCCTAAAAGAGAGAAAAGACTTGAGTCAGTTCAGTCTAGATGAACTGCAAGCTTCCCTCATCAATCATGAACATAGATTGAATAGATCAAGTATGTCATTAGAGAATTCATTTTCCGCGGATTCACCTATAAGTTGTGGAATGGGAAGGGGGAGAGAAAAATCTAGAGGCAGAGGAAGAAGTTCTGACAAAAGTGGATGTAGTAGAAATCCTGGAAATACTGGTGGAAGAGGTCAAAACCCAAGTACCAACCAGTCAAGTTGTCAAAGAAATGAAAAATCAAAGATTCAATGCCATTACTATAAAAAGTATGGGCATTATGCATATGAGTGCAGAAAGAGACAATATAATCAGAACACGCAAAGTCAAGATCAGTCACACAACACAAATAACCAAACTCGCCCTATGTTTATGGCACACACTGTAGAAATGCCTAACACAGTAAAAATTCCTAATATAGTGTCACCAGTTGAATGCAAAGTTGCTCAAGAAAGTCCATGTAACATATGGTACTTAGATTTAGGCTGTAGTAACCACATGATAGGAAACATAGAATCGTTTTCTAGTTTGGGTGAGTCAATCCAAACCAAGGACACTTGGAAAAGATATCCAAGTCACTGTCTTAGGGAAAGGTAGTATAAACATTTTAACCATAAATGGAGAACAAAAATTTATGTTTGATGTATATTATGTTTCTAGTCTGAAGCATAATCTGATGAGTACAGGGAAATTGTTACAAAAAGGGTACATAATCTACATGGAAGATAATCATTGTGTGATCATGGATAAATACCCAAGCAATCTTCTTATTGCAAAAATCCATATGAAAAGTAACACGATGTCCCCATTGACATTAAATCCAGTTAAGAAGAATAATACAACGCAAATTGTTGATAATGGAAAAAGTGTGCAGTTAGACACTATATTCACAGCAGAAAGTGCGTGTAGTTCCAATGAAGGAAAAAGTGCGTGCAGTATCAAGAAAGGAGAAAATGGTGCAGATATGAAGGAAACATTCCAATATGAAATATAGGATGATTCCTGGTTATGACATTTCATATTTGGACATTTGAAATTTGGAGTTCTAAAGCTTCTACACACAAAGGATATGGTAAAAGGCTTACCATTGATTGAAAATCCAGAAATTTGAGAAGGAAGATGGAAAACAAAGGACATAAATGTGTATTTGTTCGGTATTCTGAAGAGACAAAAGGATACAAGTTGTATGACCCTATCGCAAGAAAAGTCAGGATCAACCACGATGCTCAGTTCCTGTAGAATGAAGCATGTGATGGAACCATAGAAAAAAAATAAAAATTATTGACACAATGGAGCATAATGATACAGAAGATGAAGTGGTTCAAACATCATGCATAGGTGAGTGCACAGTCTTGTCTACACCTGGAACTAGGACATAAATTACGACGTAGAGTACTCCAGTAAGAATAGCAGGTGCGCAGTCTGCACCTAGAGAGCACCAAACACCAACAAGTAGTCCAAGCAGTTCTACATCTCCATATCCAACTTTAGCAAGTCTGTTACCAAGAAAGACAAGAAGTCTACGCAACATCTATAATGAAGACGCGGAAAATTCATTTTCAGTTTTTGCTTTGTTTTCACAAATAGATGATCCATTAACCTTTGAAGAAACGGTCAAATAGGATGTATGGGCACAAGCCATGGATGAAGAAATCAGATGCATATAGAACAATCAAACATGGAATTTGGTTGATGTACCTGAAGACAAGGATGCTATAAGTGTCAAGTTGATTTATAAAACCAGGCAAGATGCAAAAGGAAATGTACAGAAGTACAAGGCAAGGTTTGTTTCAAGAGGCTTTACAAAATAACCTGGAATTGATTACAATGAAACATTTACACCAGTGACGCGCATGGACACAGTCAGAACCATGTTAGATATTGTCGCGTAGTACAAATGGTCAGTTTATTAGATGGATGTAAAGTCAACATTATTGAATGGAAAGTTAGAAGAAGAAGTATATGTGGAACAACCACAAGGTTATGAGGTTCCAGGACAAGAATACAAAGTATACATATTGAAGAAAGCATTGTATGGTTTAAAACAAGCTCCGAGAGCTTCGTACAATCACATAGATTCCTATCTCACATAGAATGGATTTCAGAGAAGTGAAAATGAGTCAACATTGTACATCAAATCAAATCAACAAGGTAGTGTGTTAATTGTGTGTTTATATGTGGATGATTTGATATTTACAGGTGATTTTGGCATAGAAGAATTCAAGACAGTCATGAAGGATGAATTTGAAATGACTGATTCGGGACTTATGAGATATTTTCTGGGAATAGGAGTGCACCAGTCCAAAACTGACATATTTATCTCACAATCCAAGTATGTGCATGAAATATTGAAAAGATTCAATATGGTGAATTCAAAATCAACACCAACACCTGTCATAACAGGATTGAAGTTAAGCAAGGAAGATAAAGGGTCCAAGGCGAATCCCACACTATTTAAAAGACTGGTAGGAAGTCTTATGTATATAACAATGACAAGACTAGACATTATGTATGGAGTGAGTCTAATTTCAAGGTTCATGGAAACTCCAAAAGAATCACATTGGAAGGTAGGAAAGAGAATCCTAAGATATGTGAATAGAACAAAATATTTTGGCATTAAGTAATCCACTTCAGAATATTTCAGACTCACTAGATACAGTGACAATTATTGTGGAGGCATCATAGATGATAGAAAAAACACCTCATGGTACACATTTCATTTTGGAACAAGTATGATATCATGGGCATCAAGGAAGTAGTCCATAGTGGCACTTTCTTTAGCAGAAGCAGAGTATGTCGCAACTACAAGCACATGTTGTCAAGAAGTATGGATTATAAAGATGTTAGAATATTTGTTGCAGGGACAACAAGAACCAACATCAATATTCCGTGACAACAATTCAGCCATCATGTTATCAAAGAATCATGTGTTTCACAAGAAAACCAAGCACATTGATACAAGGTATCACTTCATCAGAGAATTTGTAAATAACAAAGAGATTTGTTTAGAATTTTGCAGGTCAAAAGAATAGGTCACAAACATTTTTACAAAGGCTCTAACAAGAGATGCATTTCAACATTTGCACAGTAGTCTCAGAGTTTGTGCAGTAACAGATGAGTGACGGTAAAATGAAAAATTCAAATTTTTGAAGTAATTTAGTTTTGTAATCCCACCAACTTATAATTAAGGGGGGTTGTTGGAAATTGTAATTACAAGTCGGTGAGATCTTCACGTCTCTGTCGATTTGTCTGTCAGTCATTTTATCAGTAGTTTTTCATTCAATCGAAATGTCGGTCAGATAGTTTGACATTTTGTAAGTGCAAAGTCACATATTTACTCAAAAGTCAGTGGGCAAGCAAGAAGTTATAAATGGAGCCAAATTTTATCTTCTTGAGCTCTAGTAAGTGGTTGAAGAGTCAGTCGAATTAATGACAGTCTTCAATGTTGAGTCGGTCTTAGTTTCTGTAGGAAGTCTCAGCCAGAGTCCATATAAGTCTGAGTCGCTTAGTTAGTCGATGATGTTGAAGAGAAGAAATTGATGCGTAGAGAAGAAGCAGAGAGGTAGAGAGAGAACCAACGACGGTTGAAGAGTTGACAGAAGAATTCATTAGAGTTGAAGCTCATCTTTGTCATTGTATTTTGTATTCGCGCACAACGCCGAAGTTAATTACTATCAAGTTTTTGTGTATTGAAAAAGTTTTTGTCTTATTTCTGAGTTTATGTGCTAAGCATAGCACTGTATTATTCCGCATTCATAAATCATTTCATTAAGTGTGTATTCACAGTGGTCTTTGTACTACGCAGTGGTCTTCAAAACTCTATCACCTAGCCTATTTGGTGTGTAGTATTTGAAACTGCGTTGTGCAGAGTAGATTGTGCGCATTGTTGGTCCATCAGATCTCTCCTTCACTGTGAAACAACTCAATATCAAATTTAGTATTTCTTAGATTTACATTCAGTCACTTGTGAATTGATCTAAATTTCTGAAATGCAATTTTTCTATTACTCGGGGATTTGTTGCTTAATTTCAATATGCTTGCTACGAACTAAATTTGCAAGAGAAAAACGTGTACACAATAGTACGAAAAATAATTCTCCACTAGCTTCAGTTGTTATTAAGAAAATTCAATGCCCTCTCATCAAAGTCTCAAATCTAAGTTTCAAACAATCTCTAATAAAGTATATATTTTTTTTTAAGGCAGGGGTAAATAGATAACACTTAGAGATTATCTGGACATGGTCTAGGTTTAAATCTACTAGCTGCCACTATAAATTCAAGAGTATATCTAACAGCCAGCAAGTCAAATATACCAGAAACTTGTGACTCAACAGAGATCAAAACATCCCTACTAAAGTGGAAGTCTATCCAAGATAGTCTACCCAATGTATCGTCTATCCCAAGATAGTCTACCCAATGTATCCAAGGGGTAGTCTGCCCTTTGAACCTTATCACAGCCGGCCAAAGTCTGGATGGGAGTTCATCCCTGATGGGCGGGGTGAAATTCACCGTCCCCAGTTAACAAGCAAAACCATAATGCAAATTAGTCTCTAAGTTTTCCATAAAACTGCCTGGATTATTCCTATTCGTTTTCCCTATTTCTCCTCTCTATCTTCCTCCCGTGGGCTTGTAAACCGCAAGATCACGTCAGGTGGATCGAACGGCAAAGGATGATTTCCGCGGATTCCAGTGACAAGCGACCCCCGAAATTAGTGGGGTCGTCAGAAGTGAAGTTGATCCGATGATCCGACAGCGGAGGTGGCATATTGTCATTTCCCTTGACAGCTTTTATTTCCAACGTCAAGTGGCTTTATGGAGATCAGGACATTCGCAGCAAATGGCTGACGGTGGGGATTATTTCAGAGCTCCCACGCTTGCCATTCCCCGAAATAGATGCGGTTCATCGGATCGTTGGTTTGATAATCGACGACTTCTGATTACTGGCCTCATATTACCTCTCCGTCGTGGATATGCAGTGTTCTTCAGCAGCAGGAAGGGAAATTGCTGTCCTTGTTATGCTCCGGCATCACCCCTTTTGGTACAACAGTTCTTTAAGATTATATTTACAAAAGCGAGTCTGTTCGCTCCCGAGTTGTCGCTGTTATGCTCCATTGTTGTCGCTGTTATGCTCCGGCATCACTTTTCATGCTTCAACTTCACCGCACCGACGATGACTTTGTTTGTCGGTAGGACCGACGTCTACTTCACTAATCGGTGCAATCTCTCGTCTACGCATCTTCTTTGTAGGTGCGCGTTTTGTAGAAAAACATCCCGTCTACTGCAACATTTCTTCGCTGATGTGATTCTAGTCAAAGTATATCCCGTGGACTGCGGAATGGATTTACGGGTTGGCTGAAATCGGCCGTATACAATTCAGCTTTAGTCGATTTTGTTGGTGTTTTTGTTAGGTGGGTTGGAGTGATCGAAG
>ML793659.1:499936-512151 GCA_009831015.1 Picea engelmannii | reverse complement strand
CCCCCCCCCACGTCCTCCCACTGCTTTCTTCCCTATCCTCCTATCAGCCACATTGTCATTGGAAAGGGTAGGATGCCACCATAAGCAACTAGCTCTCATTCTTTCGGGTGGGGATGTGGCCATGGTAGGGGGAGGGGAGAAGGGAAGGGTTTTTAATTTTTTTCATTTGTTTTTAAGTTTTTTTAAAGTAATTTTTTTAATGTTGTTTTTCTTTTGTCTTTTTTGAATATTTCATAATTTTTACATTTTTATTTAAGTCTTTTTAATTACATTTTTATTTTTAAATTCTTTTTTGAAATTGTGTTTTAATTTATTTTTTTCTTTTGGGGATAATTGGGTGGGAAAAGGTTAGCCTGGCAGGTTAGCTCGAGCGGTCGAGAGCTCTGAATTACAAGTAGGAGGTCAGAGAGTCAAGTCCTTGAGTTGGCTTCCTTTGTAGATATTAGTGGGCCTCACTTGATGTCCCCACCGGGTTAGGTTGCCAAAACTACAACCAGTCAGTTTACCTCCAGTGTCATCCTCGAAACGAGGATAAATACATGGAGGGTTTCTCAGGGTGTACATTCCATCACGAAAAAAAAATGGGTGAGACAAGGAGATAAGGGTTAAATAATTTAGGAAGATAAGAGTTTACTTAATTTAGGAATATGTGTTTAATTTAGGGAGATAAGTGAACTCTTATTGTCCTAAATCCATAAGAATTAGTAGGAGAATAACCTTCTTGAACTTGAATGTGATGTTTTTTACATATTTTAATTAATGGACAATACTTATGCACTCTCATTTAATCCAAATGAATGAATTTATGATTGATTAAAGCATAATAAAAATTTTGGAAATTTTTTAAAATGTCATTTTTTACATATTTGTTTTTTGAGTCTGGAAATTTTTATAGTATTTTGCAAAAATAGCATTTTTTATAGTGTGGAAATTTTTTTATTATACATAGTTATGAGGATCCTCTAAAAAATGCCTAGTTTTACCACTTCAATTTTCTTTATGAAAATTCGACATGTCCTTTTTACAAAAGCACCTCAAAATTTAAGAAAAAATAAGATTATCTTTAAAGGTTGGCATTTTTTATGTGTTTTTTAGGGAGTCTAAGAAGATTCAAGATTCCCTTAGAATTCCTTAGGTTGTTGATATGCTCACAAACATGTCACTTTATGCTAAACTACAACCCTTTTCCTTTAACCAAACCCTTAACCCTCACACTAGTAACTTTGAACTCGACATTAAACTCTTATTTGTTAACTCTTAACCTGTAATCATAAACCTTAAGCCTTAATTATTAACCCATATTCCAAGGGAATGGGATTAAGGCTAACACTAAGAGGAGAGGGGGTCATCCTAGGAAATCTATGTTGATGTTAATAAAATAAGGGGTTAAAACCTAGCTTATTAACCCTAACTTATAACACAACCCCATTTAACAATATGTAACTAACCTAACCCTTAACCTTGAGTCATAGCTTGTAACCCCTAACTCATAACTCTAACCTAAAATCCCTAATACTTTATCCTTAATAACTAATCTATTAAACCTTATTCCTTGACCCTAAATCAACCTTAAACCAAAACCATTGGCCCTTAACTCTTACTTTCCTTACACAATAACACTCATCCCTTATACTAAAATTAGCCTTAACTCCTAACCTAAAATCTCTCATTGAACTCCAAACTTCTACACCCTTTACCTTATCCCTAAACCCTTTAATCGTTAACTTTAACCCCTAAACCTTAATGCATAATATTGAACCATAACTCTAAACCATTAATCCATATCTCATATTTATCAACCTTTTACTCTTACACTTAATCCTAAACCATTTTTCTTAACCCTAAAACCTTGTGCCATATCCCTTGACTCTTACATTGTAATGCTTAATCAATATACCTTAACCCTTAATTGTTATTCCTCAAACCTTCATTTGTAACCTCAACCCTTCACCCTTAACTAGCCCTAACCCCTAATCCATAACCCTTAACACTTAACCCATATCATTTAACCCCATATCATAAACCCTAAACCCTTAACCAAAAACTCTTAACCATTAATACTTAATCATCAATCCTCAACCCTTAACCTTCAACCCATACTTTAACCCTTAACCCTCAACTCTTACCATAACCCTTAATACTAACCCTTAACCAATTTAAATCCTATTACACTCAACCATCAACCCTTTTTCTAATTATTTATATCACCATTATCTTAGTCTTATAAATCTTCACTTTCTACTTTAACCTTTAACCCTCAACACTTACCATAAACCCTTAATACTAACCCTTTACCAATTTAAATCCTATTACACTCAACCACCAACCTTTTTTTCTAATTATTTATATCACTGTTATCTTAATCATATGCATCTTCACTTTCTACAATAGATATGTTGTACCATCCTTGGATTTTGTCACCATCATGTGAGATCTTTTCCACTATACCAAGAATTCCCCAATAGATATGTTGTACCATCCTTGGATTTTGTCACCATCAGGTGAGATCTTTTCCACTATACCAAGAATTCCCCAATCATCCATCGTCCACATCTTTGATAAGGAAATGAACATAAAACCAGCGTTGATTTTTATTTCACAAGAAGAAATAAAATGTCAATAATTAACATTATTTTTTTCTTCCAGGTAGGCGATGCAATAGTTATTTATTGCATGTTTATAATAACTTGGCTGGTTTTATCATCGTATGTAAAATATCATTGCTTTGTTGTGATACTTGTATTACATGATCTATTAAACTCTTGAATGTAAGTGGAAAGATAATGTCATTAATGAGTGGCTATATTAGCATTAATTTCTCTCTTTTGATAATCCCAAACTTTGCATAATTTCGTTATCCATGCACTTTTATTTGTTAATTATGAAAGAGACTTGCTTCGTGACTTTTTCATGGCATTTGTATGATTTTTTTCATAAGTGTTTATTAGATTTTTCTATATGAAAATCCAAATCCTTCTTAATGGAGTGTGATTATGATATTATTGTTATAGTGTTGCATTGTATTTGTTTGCACGGTCTACGTAAATTAGATTGGTTATGAGGTTGATATGAGGAGGAGCCAAAGTTGGAAGCCTTGTTATTATGATAAACATGTGTTAGGGTTTGTTGGTGTGAAGCTTATAAGCTTGCCTTTTGTGATTCAAGGAGAGGGGAAACTAAGTGACGGTTGAGGATATGTTGGTTAAGGGGTGTCAAATATCATGGTAGGAGCAATTTTTCATTGTATCTCAGAATTGTGGTTCTCCATTATTAACTTGGTTGTGTCGCTCTTTATATATTTGTAGGATGCCATTGATAATGATAACATGATGTAACAACTAATTATGTGATGCAACTATGGGGATTGCCTTTGTTTTTAGCTTATTGTTTTGGTTGTGTGTCTTTAGTTTTCATTTTCCATATCATTACCCCAACTCAAGGTGGTGTTCAAGGGAGAGAGTTACCACTAGAAGGTGAATAATTCCCTAGAAAACCAATGTGGAGAGCTTCATTTCAAAGATAATTGTTGTGGCAAGATAAGTTATTTTGCGATGAAATGAAGAATCGTCATTACCATTTTATGTTCCTACAAATTATTTTCTTGTTACCAAGTATTCTACGTTAACATCGTTAAATTTTTTCATAGCAACATTTAGAAGAGTAAACTTGGGATACCCTATGTTCAAAAGAAGGGATCGAAGTTTGCCATAGAAACATTTAAAAGAGTAAATTTGGGATACTCTATGTTCGAAAGAAGGGGTCCAAGTTTGTCATAGCCACGTTTAGAAGAGTTTCCAAATAGACTTGGGATACTCTATGTTCGGAAGAAGGGGGTCCAATTTTGTCATGGCCGCATTTAGAAGAGTTTCCAAATAGACTTAGGATACTCTACATTTGAAAGAAGAGACCCAAGCACATTATAAGTGGTATCAGAGCATCCTAGTCAACATTGTGGCCTTTGGGTAGTAACTCATCTTCCTTGAGGCATGTAGGATAATTAATTGCATATTGGTGTGCTTAACCCATAATGATGAGACAATATTGTTCATTATGTTACACAAATATAGTAATACCAAGAATGAATGATTTAGAATGATGGATCACTAAAGATGAATGTAGGGTACTTAATTATATATTGATGTGTTTATCCTATAATGCTAAGATGATATTAATTAATTACCTTTCTAGCTCAAAGATGAGTAGTTGTGACTTCCACATGTTATTCCAAACTAGCCCACCCCATCATACTCAAGGAAGTCAAATCCTCACCCATTGTATGCTTGGATACGTCTTTGTACATGATTAATTACTAACATCCTCCATATTTTCCTCCTTGAACATGTTATATTTCGACGGGGATAAAGCTTAATCAATGAACGTTTTAGTTATTTCTTTACCTGATATTAGTTTGAAGCTATATGTTTTTGTTCCTCTTTTTTTGGTACCCCTCCATCTTCCGAACTGATGGATGTGGTGATGTGGATCTTATACTGGGCATATAGAAAAGTTGAGGCCACGGTGAAACAATCTATTATCTATGTGGTTATAACTTACTGGAGCTACACTAATATGATCATAAAAAGTTTTAGGCTTATATTTTAGTTGTAGGATTTTCTATCCATGTAAAAGAGGATTGAGAGAGAGCTCATTATCATAAATTGAAGAGGTAACGAATTATTATCTCATTATGAAAACACAATGGATTATTATCATAGACTAATCAATTCATTGACTTGGAAGTCAGTGGTCCAATCATGGATGGATGCATTAACTCTTTAGGAGCAAGACTAAGAACAATAGCACATGTGACCCAATGACGAATGGACGTTGTTTCCCTCTAGGCCCAAATAGCAACAACACACAAGCTACAACTATGGACAAACTCACTTACCTGGACAAAGAATACCACATTCTTAATGCTATTACATTTTGTAGTGGTTGATGTTTGTATGTCTATATAATATCTTTGTTACACATCACAGCACAAGGAAGGGCTAATTGGTTTCTAACCACTCACGCTATGTGTCTTTATATTATCATTGTCATTGTTGCCAAAGATGAAATGGCATTATGCAATCAGGTTTGACACATGAAGTTGGTACCCACAAGGAGAGTCGAGGATTGTCATCTAATAAAGAAAGCGAAGCATAAAATCCAAGAATAGACTTACAATGTGCCCAAATTCTTTCTATTTGATCGAGAACACCAACTCAATGAGTATCCTACAACACATTGAGATCTCCATCAATAATCCACTTGACCATTGGTAAGGGTTGGAACATCCACTCCCACAATTGAGTTCTACAATGAATCATTTTGAACAAGCACAAAAGAAAAGCCCTCAATGGTTTAATAAGCATAAGAATCATTTAATGCCATTTAGGAAATTGATCACCTCCACTGTGAATAATAAAGGAAACCATCCAAGGGACTAAAGTGCCCTCATTCATTTTACTAGTATACAAGCATTCCCTTTCCATCAACTATATAATTTGAAATGGGCTTAACAACATGAATGCCCTATGTTTTCTCCTTAGAGATCATAATTTTGAATCCCCACACCACATAAGTCTAAAATTCATGGACTCATCAAATCCTCAATCAAAGATCATAAGTCTAAAGATGAATGAAAAGCTTTTTGTGCTAGAAAAAATACTTTGTAGACTGTAAATTCTTTGTATCTGTGGGTACAAAGACTAAACTTCATGGACTCATCAAATCCTCAATCAAGAACAATAAGTCTAAAGATAAATTAAAAGGGTTTTGTGCTAGAAAGGATACTATGTAAGCTCTAGCCTAAATTAAAAAGTTTGTGTGCAAGGATACTTTGCAAGCTATAACATCTTTGTATCCATGGTTACAAATTCGGGTTCGAAAAAGGGAATCCTCCATCTTTGTAATACCCCCAATTTTGGTATTTTGGTATATTTTGTATATTTTGCTATGCAAAAGTTGTATTTATTATGATTTAAAATAAATAATTCATTCTATAATATCCATGGTTAGAAATTCAGGTTCGAAAAAGGAAATCCTCCATCTTTGTAATACCCTCAATTTTGGTATTTTGGTATATTTTGTATATTTTGCTATGCAAAAGTTGTATTGATTATGATTTAAAATAAATAACTCATTTTGTAATGGAAGCTCGGTAGCCAATCCCCCCATTATAATAAGTTATTAAGAAATGATTAAAAAAAAAAGTGCAAACTCCAATGTAGTTAAATTGCTTTTGAAGATGCAAAAACATTGAAATATGCACCTCAATTTTTTGTCCCTAATCCTAGGTAAAGATGGATTTAAACTAGTTCTAAAAATTTGTGGAAAGTGCAATTATTTAATCATTTATGTTTTAAAAACCAATTAATTAAAATCAAGACTGATCAATCCAACCAGTTTGACTCTAAGAGAGGACAAACCAACCCTTGAACTGATTCAATGACTAGTTTCGTACCAAACTGACTAGTTTGGTATAGAACGATCAACTTGACAAGTTCAACCAGTCTCTACTTTGAACCGACTTGGGACCACCTACAACAAAAAGCTACATAATAAAACAATAAAACAACATCCCCTCAACAGTGGTGATGAGTTTAGTGATTGATCATGTGGATTATTGATATGTATAAGCTCGTAACATGTCATTTTTAAAACTAGAAGCTATTTAGAGCTTTGTTGTTTATGTATTTTATTTTGGATATGTATTATACTAGGTCTCATTTTTCTATATTCACCCTTGATATATGCATGAGTAAACTTTACATATTTGATCTCTAATGCTCTAGAAGTGGGCCTAATGGTTAAGAATATGTGTTTCCTCCTAAGAGGTCACAAGTTCAAATCCGGAGGGGTAGAATATGTATACCCCTGTAGACTTTACCAATCAAATGGTTGAGTGGAAAGGGTCTCATACACCAATTTGGTGTCTATGACCTTAAAATTAAATTATTATTATGATTATATATATAATATTTTTTAATAAACCAATTTTAATCAAATTCCAGGTTTAACTACCAATTCCAAACAGATGTTAACTTTTAAAACATTGATTATTTTCCATCCATTATATATTAAAAATAAGAAAAATACTTTCTTCTTGAAAAATTCCACATCTATTGAAAACATGAAAAGTAACAGAGGTTAACTTTTAAAACATTGATTATTTTCCATCCATTATATATTAAAAATAAGAAAAATACTTTCTTCTTGAAAAATTCCACATCTATTGAAAACATGAAAAGTATTGCCTTGAAATTGATTGATTATTTGCCATCCATTTAAAAACAAGGAAAGTATTATCTTCTTGAAAAATTCCACATCTATTGAACACAAGAAAAATATTCTCTTGAATATTCTCTTCTTCACAAATTCCACATTTTCCACATTTATTGAAAACAAGAAAAAAGTATTGCCTTGAAATTGATTATTTGCAAATTGATTATTTGCCATCCATTTAAAAACAAGGAAAGTATTATCTTCTTGAAAAATTCCACATCTATTGAACACAAGAAAAGTATTCTCTTGAATATTCTCTTCTTCAAAAATTCCACATTTATTGAAAACAAGAAAAGTATTCTCTTGAAAAGTTCATTCCACCCCTAGAAATACGCCCTCCAATAAACTACCACCTTTCTTGGTGTGAAAAACCTCCAAATTTTAATCTTGCTAATAATACTTTTAATTATGCTCGAGTTACCTAATCCCAAAAGAACGAACAATATATAAGTTGAAGTTAATGTTTTCGGTTTGCTTATTCCCGAGAAAGCATATAGAATAAGCTGAAAGTTCCACGATTATCAATGAAAAACAGATTGACAAGGTTATTAACTGCACGCCAAGGATACATATGCTTGCAATTGTTTTAATATTTATTAAACATATACAAAAATCAGACTATGAATCAAATTTGCCTTGTACCTGATAATTCTCCCTCTGCAGATTTCCAGCTTTATTTCATTACACTTATGTGAAATTCTCAACTTCTGAAGCTGGGTTGTCCTTAGTATTCCCAATGACATGAAAAACATATTTTGCAAGTTATAATTTGTCCGCCTATTCGAAATGAATTCAATCTGTAAAATTGCATTGGCATGCATACTTGAGTTACGACTACCGTAAACTTCTCATATGAAGTTCAGCTTCACCTATGAATCTAATTGACGAAAGAAATCCACTTTAATTTAAAGTTTATTATGCAGTTATAGCTGATTAGAACACTTGGTAAAAGACTTTTCAGCATTAGATGTTTGCTTTCTTTTCGTTTCGCAACTTTAATTTAGTGGGTACATGTCAAGGACGGTTATACCGACTTCGCAGATTATAAACTTCAGTTTGTGCAACCATCTCAAATACTTAAGAACCTGTAATACCTAAAATTTGTGCCATCTAGACTCTGCAATCCACAAAAGATTTGGGCCATCACAACCAAAATAAGATGAAGTTTAGACAAGACATTTGACACTCTAGATCTGTGCGCGTAATCTTTGAACTATAACGGAAAAAAGAGAAACATTCACCTTCCATCTTGACTAGAAGACAAAAAAGGACTGCTTATGGCACACACTGTCATAACATTTCACAAAACCCAGCATCTAATACACTCTACTGTGAACAGAGACCATGTACAGTAAGCTGAACCATAAAACACATACAAAATCAGCCACTAGCAAAGATTAATTCCGGGAATCACATCTGACCATATAACTGATACAAAAGTCAGATACGAAAGGAACATTCAAGTGGCATCAGTATCAAGCAACTTTCCTCAAAGTAGCTTCCACGAACCCTTCATTCTATTAACTTGGCATTGAAATCAGAATTTTAGAAAGAGTTTATAATCTTTACCATACACTTCATATTAATATACTTACATGCTTGCAAGACGTAAATGTCCCCCAGCATACCTCCAGTGCGCATCTACATTTATTTAAGATTGTCATCTGAACAAGCAAATCAAAGCAGACCCTTTTCACTGTTTGAATAAAACTGGACTACTAGTTTCTATACTACAATGATTGGCATAAATCACCAAACGATCTTGACTCTGCGACGATTGCTCCTAAACCATACATAACTTACGCAACCACAACTGCAATGAATAGATAACCCCCTCGCAAATAAAAAAACACTAAGCAAAACAAGAGGCATACCATTTCCACCAGAAATTTGACAAAGTACGGTAGGAGGTTTAGAAAAAAATGGTCATTGCCAAGCTAAAGAAAAGTCCTAGAAAACTCCCCCATCCCCACAACCTATAATTCGATCAATGGTACGGTGGATTTTGGACGGGGACCTCGTGTCATTGTTGACAGCAGTTAAAGGGTCTAGGCATTACTTGACACAAATGCTTAATTATTGTGAATATTGGTGGATCCAAATAATCAGGGAAGGGTTAAGAGTATAAACGAGAAGCAGGGAGCTCATTGATTGAAAAAAGGGTAGTTCGCACAGGTTATACTGCAGCAAGTCTTATTAATAATATTTACTACTCGACGTGGCAGAATATTATCATCCTCAAGTTCAATGTGATTGGTTCTTTATCCTTAATGAGGATAACTAGGAGCCATCAGTCAAAGCATCTGGATATTCCCTTGTTCGGGATGACTCGTGGGCTGGTTCAGCATTGGACTGATAGTAATTATTCCTACCCAGAATTTTGGTCACCGGTTAAGGGATGGTCCAAAGAGATTCACAATTTCACATAATACCTCTAAAGGATGCATCTGACATGGAGACCATTATCTTGGATAAATCAATCACACAGGTAGAGGAAGGACCACAATAGAAAACTGTCAATTTTTGTTGCTTCGACTCGGAACTGTTAGCTGGCCGAATCAATTTGGTTGACCACAGGCTTTACTGCTGACCAATTGGTCCATGACAGTGGAAAATGACATTGAAAGGGCAACGGAAGGGCCAAGTGTGACTAGAATGCAGTTGATAAAACTTTATGTTGGTTTAAGATGGATGATTTGCCAAGTGTCTAAGGAAATAATTATAAATAGGACACAACCAGGCACCACAGAACCAAGTCCAGTAACTGCTCATCAGTTTTACGCATTATTGTCAGCTTTTATCTGAAGTGATAACCACTTAAACCTTGTCTTTACCACCTCTACCTTACTAAGTATATCATGTATTCTCTATGTGGTGGACTAGTTGCAGCTACCTTTAACCTCCCTGTTTTGTTACTGTAAGTTTCCACTAAAATGTCTTAAGCTTGTTTTGCCTGCCCTCAGGCTCTGGGCGACTCGACTACGTTTCAGATGTAACTAGTTTTTGATCAACGAATTTATTTTCAGTAGAAATATCCTAGCAAGCAACAGCACATATGTTAGGCAAAATGTTGCAGACTGATGCTCAACAGCAGACGTTTACTTCAAATCTAGCACTGATATAACAACATTACCATTATATGGGAATTTTAACATCTAGAGCTTAAAAAAAAAATCTATTATGAGTCTTTAATTTGAGAATTGAAGGGGAGAAATGATCAGGGAAACATGACCATTAAAACAAGTAACATCATCAAAGTGCTACCAAGAAAACAAGCTTATATGAAACATAGCTAGCCATTTCAGTAAGTTGATCTGTGTCACCTCAAGAACCATGATTATGGCATGAATCACTGTCGACTATAGAAGGCTATAAAGAACCATCCCACAGCAGCAAAACTGCTGGGGTGGAGACCCCTGTAGACCTATCAAGCCATGCTGGGATACGAGAATTTATTGTTTGCTTAGCTCACAAACCTTAATAAGCTCATAATATATTGGACAATGCACAGAAAACTATCAAACTACTGAACTGTACATTCTGCTTGTACATTGAGAACAAAACAGTGAGGAAAAAAACTGGAGGTTTTGTTCTCCAACTGTAACACTCAACACATGAGCTATTCTGAGAATGTTGTTGGAAAATGCTTACTTTGTCACATGATAATTTTGTAGAGGCACAGGATTCAGGAGGGCGGGTTGAAGATAAACAAATACATATTAACTAGTTACACTTTGTGGCGGTGCCTTTGTCTCATTTACCAAAGTTAAGATGAAATCACAATAATTGTACAAGCGCATGGCCTATTTCAGCCATACTTCTGTATATGTTAAACAAATGGTGCAACAGGAAAAGCGTTGGGTCGTACCCCTCATATTGCAACCTGCTTGTTGTGTTCCTGCATGAATTTAAACTAAAATTGTCTCTTTGTGGCTTCCATTTTCATCAATAATTCTTTTATCTCTGCTTCCATCCTGATTTTCATGTTATAATATTCACGCTGGGCCTGTTCTAGAATCTTCAACTCTTCAAGCTTGTGCCTCCGCCTATCCTCAGTCTCAGAAAGGCATAGCTTTGCAAGCTTGCATGCATACTCTTGTTCTATCTTCTCATTTTTAGCAATTGCAATACGCTGAAGGCCTTCTGCTTCTCTGCGAGCATCATCAGCACGCACCTGAAACATACTTGCCTCAGCTTGCTTAATTCTCACAATACTCTCCAGCTCATCTATCTCAGCCTTATTCTTCACCCTATTATACTGCAACTCCACAGCTTCAGTCCTCTTCCCTTCATTATCTCGATCGTAATTCTGAAGAACAGTCCGAGCTCTATCTGAAGTGCCAATTTTGTCATTCAAACTAGGTGCTACATTATACATGGCTTCTTGAACAGAAACTGCAACTCGGTTACTAGCATCTCTCTGATTCGATTGAACAGAATCCTTGGACAAAAAACTAGCTGTTCCGGTAAACTTGGAATCACATTCTGCATTGATGAAACAGAGAACATCTCAGGCATCATATACACTTATTTGAATAAAAGCAAACTATGCACATTATCACAACAATACAGTAGAAATCACTCAAATAATCAAAGCATATGCTGAACAGAAGTCCTTGGAAAGAACTGACGTGAAGTTACAGATCTGCATATAACTGCAAAAACAGATATGGATATCGATAGCCATGCATTATATATAAAATACACATGTTTCCCCATATCTGAACAGCAGGCCCTGACTTTTAAATAAATCTGGACCCATTTCCATGCAACGCCGGAATAAAATGTATGGATAGACATAAAAAAGGTACAGAAAGTACAGAATTGTCAATGACCTTGATGGTCCAATTTCCAACTAGTTGATCTGTTCAAATAAGCTAAATTATTCAGTAGGAGTGCCTTTTAACTTTCAGGAGTGGTGTAATAGGCTATAGCCCTTTGTT
>ML793659.1:477688-499214 GCA_009831015.1 Picea engelmannii | reverse complement strand
ATGCACTTCAAGTCATGTTACAAAGGTAGGATTTGGATGCACTTCAAGTCACGTCACAAATGAATCCACCCGTATTTATGGCCTAAGAAGAATAAGGCTTCTAATAATTGAGAAAGCATACATATTTGGAGACTTGATACTTCTGATAAAGGTGGTAAAGGGAAGGGCAGACCAAAGGATCCTCAACTCTACAACCTTCTTCCAGGAGGCCTCTCAGATAATCTAAGACAATTAAAAATATAAAGATGAACCAAACTCTTGGGAAATGTAAAAGATTGCTGACAAATCAGCCAAAGAAGCATCAAAGCTTGCTGAAGAGGAATTCGGGAGCCTCAAAGAAGCTTCATAGGCAACCAAAAGAAATGAAGTTAAAAAAAAGAATTAGACTATTAGATCCTTTATGATTTCATTTTGATCTCAATTTGACAGTGCACATCTATCCATGCAGTGTGAGCAGGAGAAATGTACAAGCAGCAAGAGATGTGCAAAATTTCATCTGGGCAGTCTTCTGAGAAACGATTTCCCTGTAGTCAGATAAGATCATTTTTGGCAGGCTGTCGAAGTGACACAATTTGAAGCAGAACCCCTGAAACCTGACTGATTTTTAAAAAAGCATAGACCCCTTCCAATTAAAGATCGAAACTAACCAACCACTGTGTGAGGATCTTCATGGATTATAATGGGAACAAAAGAAATCCTCAAAAGATTTATGGCACACTCGAAATCTTTGATAAGGAACTTGGGTTTCTTACAGAAAGACTTTGCCACAAGGCACAAGATTTAAGCCTAATGATAACAAATTGC
Source organism: Picea engelmannii (assembly GCA_009831015.1). NCBI lineage: Eukaryota > Viridiplantae > Streptophyta > Pinopsida > Pinales > Pinaceae > Picea > Picea engelmannii. Next base: position 498,410 of record ML793659.1, on the reverse strand, counting down.
AAAGAAGACCTGACCAATGAGGGAAACATAGATGAGCTTCTGCTGCCCTTGAAAGAAAAGTTTGCACATATGAGGACTGAAACTTCCACAAACATTTTAGACCCGCAGACCAATGCCATCTGCTGAACCTATCCTCAAAGACCAGGACAACAGCTCCTCGTCTGTGTTAAATTTGGCAGCATCGACAGTCATTCTCCAATGAGAGGCCACCATATGGGCCACACTGAGGCTAGCCAGGGAGATTTGGAAAATCAACCAGTGTTGTGAGGTATTGACAAAAGCCAGGGGGAACGTACCACCTCTATGAATCAAACCAAAAGGACGAACGAGATGCTATGTAAGTCTAATGCAAAAGTCAGAGGGAACGTACAACCTCTGTGAGCATAGACAGTCTAGTGCAAAAGTCAGGGGGAACGTACAACCTTTGTGAGCATAGACAGATTAGTGCAAAAGTCAAGGGGAACGTACAACCTCTGTGCGCCTAGTCAAGCCTTGTGAGCCATGAACAAAAGTTAGGTTGAACGAAAAAATCCTATGAGCTAGAAACAAACAATCTTCCTGATATTGCAAACGATGTAAATGTATTGATCTAGTGCGTTGGCACGTGTAACATTATCCATCATGAAGAGAAATTTGAATTTCCATGTAAAGAGTCGAGTTGTAAAAGTCAAAGTTGCATGTCTAGGTCAAAGTCAAAGTTGTCAAGTTTGTCGCATGTCACATGTTGCATGTTGCATGCATGCATGACATGTGCATGCTAAGTTAGTTTGCATGCATTGTCAAGTCAAGGGTGAGTTGCAACTAAAGTCTCAAGTCAAGTTCTATTTTCGAACTCATGTCCAAGGTCTATTTTCTGAAATGTAAAGTCGAGTTAGGAAAGCATGCATTCAAGCTCCTAATTCGAGCCTTCCTCCTTCACCTCTCCATGCCTTTATATGAAGAGGTTGACCCTCATTCTACATACAAGGTTTTGGAGCGTGTGGGTGAGCAACAAGTCTTGTTATGCAGAGTAAGGCTGTTAAGTGAGGCAGCATATCAGTCACAGAAAGGCAGCGTATATTCCTGTTAAGAAAGGACAGCATATCAGTCAAAGAAAGAACAGCATAACAGTCAAAGAAAATGACAGCATAACAGTAAAAAAAAGGCGACATATCAGTCAAGAGAAAGAGCAGCATATCAGTCAAGAAAGGCAGTGTATATCCCTGTTAGGTGAGGCTGCATATCAGTCCTGTAAATGACAGCAAAGCAGCACCCAGGCAGCGCATGGTATCTTCCACAGTGCTGGTCAATAACAAGAGATTATATCAGCCAAGTCTCTCTACTTCTACAAGGTCTTACAGTCTGGTCTAAGTCATCTTGGCAAGCTCATTTAAGAGCAGATTTTTCATGGTAGATATTTGTAAGTAATCATACATTATTAATGCAATAAAGGAAAATCGTTTGCTGGGGTTTTTCCCCCTGTACAGGGTATCCCCGGGGTATATGTGTTGTTGATGTGCATGCTTATGTATCTACATGGTTATTGATATTTAGTTATAATTCTATATTGTTGAAATGTATTAAGCTGGAATCAAAGTCTTGAAGAATTTAAAGAAATAATCCACATAAGAAATCGAGCTCATAATTTAACAGTCTGCTACAGGGGGCATAGATTAAGTGTCCATCCTAGAGTCCTACCATTTCAGGCCAATTCAGCTGCTAAAATGATGAGAACACCAGTTCTAGCATCTCTACTCTGCCTTGTATGCCTCCAAAGAGTTTCTGGGAGCTTGGATCTGCAGTCTAGCAGTCCCAGTGAAGGATTATAAGAACATGTAGATCTTTGGATATCAAATTGGTGTAATGATCATTCTTGCCCCTTTCAACATCCAATTTGCGGACATTAGAAAATACAATAAATTCAAAGATCCTTGGGGTGTCCTCTCTGTAAAAGAAAAATACCCTAATAAAGAAGGCTGCATATCACTAGTCCCCATATCTTATATCGTTTGTAAGCAACTTCCAAAATCCCCCACAATAAAATGATATCTTCCTATGATTTCACAGAAATGATATCTAGGTAGCAATCTATGAAAATATGGAAAGGCACCTCCCAAGCCATTTAATAAGCATGTGTATAATAAGCATCAGCAGGTCCCCTGGAATAAACAGTTAAGAAAACTGCAAGTAACATGTATGAGGTAGTAGCCTTAGAAAACATAGCCTGGAAAAGCCTAGATTAAGATCAAATTTGTATGGTATTAACAATAACCTTTATTTTTATGAGAGATAATCGATCACAGTTTTCATGTCTGGGCCCAATAGATAATCAATTAAGAACAGTTTTCCTTGCCACCGCGAATTGAGTTCTGCATTCCAATGTACTAAAGTTGAAAGTAAAAATTGGCTCAAAACAAGTCAAACTAGCTTTGGAAAAATATCCTGATGAAGTTTTCAGGAGACATTCAATAAAATAGATTTGGTTATTGATGCCATTCAGCTTTACTGGCTTGTTCTCTTTAAGACAGTATAAGTAGTACAATCTGATGAACCATAATCTGCCACTACAGTTGCCCCATCTACTACCCTCAGTTGTTATATATTGTTAGAATTAGGGAAAATTGAAAAACTAAAAAAACACTTTAAAATTTTTCTGTTCACTAGATCAGCATAAAGAAGAAGACATACAAACAGATCTGAAGCAAATAAAATTTCTGAGTATGACAAATTAACTTTTAGCTTACCTCCTGATTCAATGATAGATGTACCTGTCACATGTGTGGATGTAAGCCTCTGTAAATATGCTCAGACTTTAGTTTAGGTTCATGGATCAAACCTCTAGGGTTTGATCTCTGTCAAAGAGAACTGTGGAACAGTTTTTCCATGGATGGAAACCCTCAAAGAAAACACCAATAAAACCTTTGACTTAACAGCAATAACTCCAGCAAGAGAACCCTTCAATAAACTGTGAATAGGCTCAGGAATGAGATCAGACTAGGATAGCAAAGCCTTCACTTTGCACACACAGCAAAACCCTCTCTCAAAACTGGACAGCAAGCAGCTAACCCCCAAAGGGGTCTTTGAACACCACATGGCAGCTGATAGGGAGTCCACACAGCAAGGGAGAATGCCCAGAAAGGGCCCGCGGCACTTACTCACAGTCCGTGGCCCTAAAGGGGGAAAGGCACCCTACAGGAACAGACCCGGCTGCAAGAGGATAGGTCCAGCATCGAGGGGACAAGTCTGGCAGCAAGAGAAGCAGGTCCGGTAGCAAGGGAGGCACCTTCCAGGTAGCAGATCAGCAGTCATACATCAGCGGACCCTTGAGGGAGAAACTTCCAGTCAAACGGAAAAACTCAGAAGTGAAACTGATAATAAAGAGAGGCTGCATCGACAAGAGTAAGCAGTCACTGAGGTAGCCGCAGCAAGGAAAGTGAGGAGAGAATGAGTGAGTGAGAAAAGCAATAGGGTAGGGTCTAGTTTATAGTTAGGGAGAAGGGTTAGGGTAATTAGGAAAATAATTAAATATTGACATTTAATTAATATAAATATTAATCAATATGTCAATTAATATTAATTAAAATCCTAATTACATATAAAACCCCAATCACATAAAATAAACCCCAATTACCCAAAATAAAAACCCAATCACATAAACCAAGGGGGTAAGCAAAAACAACAAGGGGTTACCTGGTAAGATAAAGTCAAGGGGGGGTTCCATAATGGCAAAACATGTCCACATGAGTCTCTCATAGTAACCTATAAACTTTATCAATACTGCATAAGGGGGTACATCAACAATGTGGTCATGTCCATCTTTATAGATACTCCTAGGTCTCATGGCCCATCCCGGGAGAGAGGAAGAGGATCACACATCAACACATCTTGGTATTATAATTACACCAAGATCTACCTGGTCAAAGACCAAGTTGCCCCAGAACACATCTGGAGGCCCTAAAACACAACTAGGGTCTTATCGACCAAGGATCAACCCATGCATTAAGCAAGGGTTCCCTGGAACACATTCAGGGGCCCTAGACACATCTAGGGACTTATACCAACCACCAAGAAACACATCCAAGGATCAATCCAGGCACTGAGCAAGGATTCCCTGGAACACAGCGAGGGGCCCTAGACACATCTAAGGACTTATGTCAACCACCAAGGAACACATCCAAGGATCAATCCAAGCACTAAGCAAGGATTCCCTGAAACACAGCCAGGGGCCCTAGACACATCTAGGGACTTATGTCAACCACCAAGGAACATATCCAAGGATCAATCCAAGCACAGGGCAAGGATTCCCTGGACCACATCTAGGGGCCCTAGACACATCTAGGGACTTACTGCTTGGTCCAAGACCAAGAACCCCAGTCATATACTGGGGGCCCTCACTAGAGTCTTTTGCCATGGCTCTCACTACTTGGTCTCATACCAAGAAACCCCAGGAGTGTGTTGGGGGCCCTAGTCCACAGCTAGGGTCTTTTCCATCCTCCGGAGAATGACTCTTGCAGCTGCATTAATTTCAACATGTATCAATAACACATTGGGAAAGCCTAACAAAGTCATTCTTTGCACTTCCAAATTTAAGGAACTCATATCATATACCTGTTGATAATGCCACTGTGCTATGGCAATGAAACTGTGAATAATTAGTCATGGCTATAGAGTTTGACTGCTTGTTGCCTCGTGACACAAAAGAGGCAGATAACCTCTAAAACTAACAAAGCCTCCAAAAGTAAATTGCCACAAAGATAAAAATCAATTAGGAGTAACCCATTCTTATATAAAACCTCCATTATTGGCTTTCTTAATGGAAAGAAGAACAAAATCAGGCACAATACTTGATACTTCAAATTCAAAAGGATACAAACTTTGATATGCATATATATATATATATATATATATATATATATATATATATATAAATTATGAGCTATGCAAATAAAATAATTAAATAAAGCAAGGATGTCAAATTATCAAAAAAAAATGAAAAATTGTTTGGCTACAAAGACCTATGAACAAAATGAATAAAAGACTTGGTTGTTGATGTCATTCAGCTTTACTAACTTGTTCACTCTAAGACAGGTATAAATACAACAATCTGATGAACTGTAATCTGCTACCAAAGTTGCCTCAACTGCTAGCGGCACTTGTTATCTGTTGTTAATATGCAGTGGTTTACATTGGGAAAGCCTAACAAAGTAAATCTTTGCATTTCCTATTTAAGGAACTAATATCATATATCTGTTGATAATGCCACTGTGCCATGAAGATCAGAAGCATAGATGATTCCCTGCCAACACTCATAGTCAGGGTAACATACACGTCAAACTCTAAGTCTCAAAAGCATGTACTTGCAAGCGGTAAATATGCTGGCACAAAAGAGGCAGCTAACCACCAAGTCTAACAAAGCCTCCAGAAGTTAGCTTGCCACCTAGATAAAATCAATTAGGAGTATCCCATTCTTATACAAAAACATCCATTATTAGCTTTCTTAAAGGAAAGAAGAACAAAATCATGGGTCAAAACTTGATATTCCAAATTCAAAAGGATGGAAATTCTGCTATGCATGTATAAAAATTACGAGCTGCACAGCTGAATTTATAAATAAAGCAAGGATGTCAAACTATGGAACACATAATGAAAAATTGTTTGGCTACAAAGACATGAACAAAAGGCCCAAGAAATCAGGAAAAGAGAAAACGGGGAACTACAAAATTCACAAACTGTAGAGACATGGGTTTACTAAGTAGCAGCAAAAGCATCTATATTGTACAAGTCTAAAAAGCACACAATAAACATTATTTCTTTCATTTGCCATGTTTTGCTGCCTTTGGTTTGCAATTTTGCCGTTAATTTAAAAAAGAAAATTGGTTAGGATTTGGACAGAACAACCAAGCAATGCTTACCAGCCAAAGATGCCATAAACCTGTTACAGATCTCTGATGGATCAGCTTTATTTGCCAGTTTTGTCAGCATCTGGTCTGCCTTGCTCCACAATTGTTTCCCTCTTGAGTCTTCACTTCCTTGAAAAATTCTCCTCACACAATCAAGCTCTTTAGCAAGAGTTTCAACACCCCAATCCTTTGCACAAGTTGTGAAAACCTCCTTAACAAAACCAAACATCTCAGAAGAATGCTCGCAAGCAACGCAATGGAATTGCATTTCTGTGGTCCCTGGTGCCCCTCTGATACTGCGACCATTCTTGATATGTGACATGCGAATACCACAATCTGTATGACACCAATGCATGCAAAGGTCGCAGCCAACCCAGCTGCATGTATTAGAAGCAGAGTCAAACTTTGAACAAACGAGACACATGCATGCACTGCAGAACCCATTCTTCTGCGAGCAAATCTTACATTCACAGTCATCTACAGGCAATGGACTGCTGCATGCCATGTTTCTACATCTTGATTGTAAGAAGACTTCAACCAGATCTGAAGTTGGAACGTTCTTACGTCTTAAAAAATCCTGAATGCCGGTCTTTACTGCAACTAAGATTTCCAACTGAACCCTGTGAGACTGCAATAATGCCTCTGATGTCAGATCACTTCTCCTCTGTAGTATTCCCTGAAAAGTGGAGAGTTCTTTGCTCTTTTTGTTGTTTACAATCAGCTCGCGCAGACACTCCCGCAAATGCTCCAGTGAGTTGTCTGACATCTCTTGAAGCTTTTGAAACATAATCGGAATAGGTTCAGAAACAACGTCACGGAGAACCATCTCTGGACTTATAAGAGCTCCTGAGACAACCTTCTCTACACTCATTCCATGATGACCTCTTTGAGACAAAACAGCTCTCTCTCTCTCTGACTTACTCCTGTCCCTATCAATTTGGTTGCGCTGCTCAGATCTTGTCTCACGAGAACCCACACTTTGTGTGGGGGTGGGGGATGACCTGACCTCTCTCCATTGTTCTGATAAATCTCTCGAGAAAATACCGTCTCTTTCTGTGCCATTACTTCTGCCTAAACTTCCATCCAAGCTCTTAACTTGATGTCCTTGTACCATCAGAATTTTACCTTGCCTTTCTGAGCCATTATTTCTGCCCAAACTTCCTTCTGGGCTTCTTACCTGTTGTCCTTGTGCCGTTGAAAAACTGCTCTGAAAAACTGCATTAGTTGCACCCCGTTCATATCCAAATGAATCTCTATCATTTGACGGCTGTCCCCTGCTATTTCCAACTAATATGCCTTGAGAAACCTGCAAGTTTCCATTCTGTAAAATCCTCTGATATAGAGGAACTTCCCTTCGTTGTTTGAACCTATCCTGAGATGCACCTCCAACTACGCCATTGTTACCATGAGAGACTTGCTCATTTGAATATGATGTATTCCAATTACCATGTGATACTTGGTCACTGTTCCCTTGGAAAGCCGGATGACTGCCAACTGAAAATTCATAATTCTCCATTGAGTTTTGTGTAAGAGAGCAACTGGGGTTGTGGACAAAGGGTTGAGAGCCCGAAAAAGAAATGGATGTGAATCCATCTGAACCTGTACGTGTATGAGCTGTATTAGTTGTATGAGCCGTGTGACTTAATGACTGAATGCTTCTTCCTCGCCCAGGAGATGACGGTGCCAAATTCATGCTTCTTCCTCGACCAGGAGATGCCGGCGCCAAATTCGGGTGAGGAGAAGCCAGAGTCAATGAAGTGTCAGGCAGACCCAGAGAAAGCTGAAGAGGCTCAAGTTTGGCCTTCTTTTGTCTTTGGTTTTCATTAGATATCTCTATCTCATTGATCTCTACTTTGGGGCAGGTATGGCGATCACCTTGATATCCTATGTTGCTTGTCCTTTCCAATCCAATGCCAAGTTCTCCTTCCTGCAGAGATTTTTTCTTTTTATCGCTGCTTAACCGCAAATCCTTTTCATCCCACTTGTCAAAATCTGCAGGACCGTTTGACAGAAAAAGAGACAACCTCTTCCCTTTATCTTCACCTATATCTTTTTCTTCCTGTGGCCCTACACAGTCCGTAGATTTCAACGTGAACTTTTCTTTAACCCCTTCATCTGTCTTCCCTGAGCTGCCACCAATTCCCTTCAGCGTGCCAGACATAAAACTCAAGGTTAATTCGTGGCGTTTCTCCTCAACTCTCTCAATCTCCTCCGAAGCCTCCATTATTTCCATCTTTGAATCTGCCTCGAGGTCTATACCCTTTCTCTCTTCAATTCCCAGAACCGATGCAGGCTGCTGCTCTATCTCCTCATCATTCAAGCAACAAGCAGTGTCATCATTGGTTTCAGTCTTTCCTGATAAATCCGACCCAATCTCATCAAGACCATCTGTGCCATGGGCAGCTTGGAAAGAGTCCATCTGCTCGCCATCATCGGCCTTCTCCAGGTCTAGCATTGATCTTAGTTCTTCCCCCTTTCCTGAATCTTCTATCTCGGCTCCAGTTTCGTTTTCAAATATATCATTCATCCTCTCCGCCCTTCCTTCCTGATGCTCTGAATCATCACCCTTGGTTTCCACCGTCTCCTCCTCTACCTTGGCAACGAATTCAGTAACCTGTTTTTCCTGCTTCCTCGACACATCGTCATGTTCTGGCTCTGGCTCTGGATCCGGTTCTCGTTCTCTCTCTGGTTCTGGTACTTTTTCAGGTTCCAATTGCTGCCCCTGCGGTTGCACTTGCTCTTGCTCTTGTTCGCGCACATGATCCAATGCCGGCTCCGGCTCTAGCTCTGTTTCGACTTCCGGCTCTGGCTCTAGCTCTCCTTCCTCCATTTCACTACTGCTGCTCTGACTCGCCATCTCTTCAACCTTTCTCGAATCACCGCCCTTGAAGGACTCGTCAGCTTCCTTGGACCCTTGCGGAGACTTGCTATGACTAATTCCGGAGGACCCATTAACCATATCCTCTGCAATCGCCTCATTGGTCCTCCCGGACCGAGACTGCGCATGGTGGTGGTCTTCGTCAGCATCACGGCTGCTCGATCTCTTCCACCGGTTGCCACTACCACAGGGCCCCTCGGAACCATGCGACCGCTCTCCCTCGCAGCCCAGATGAAACCTGGGCACATCCTCCCTCTTGGGCCTCTCTCTCTCAGACCTGAAACCCTTACCCACAAACTTAAGGGACTCGTAATTCTCCCTCTTGGAACCGCCTCCGACCGAAAAGCTGTTCGATCTACGAACCCTATCAACCGAATGCAATCTCCTGGGAGACAGCTTAGCAGAATCGCTCCCATCTCTATTATACCCAGACTCACGGTTCGATCTCGGGGTCTCTGTTCTATCAAACCCCTTTCTCGAACTGTCACGGTCCCTCCTGGGCGGAACTCTGCCATAACTGTCCCTGGATCTCTCAAGTCCCCCATCGGTCTCGTGTTCAATTCTCTTCCTCGACATCCGGCTTTCTTCCATGGATTTTTCGTAGCCGAAACTCCGGCTGCTGCCGTTGTAGCTTTTCTTATAACTGCTGGGTCGACTGCTCTCTCCCTCCAAACCCTTGAGAGATCGCATCTTCACTCCCTCGGGCTCCCTTCGCCCCCAATCTTTACCATTACCATCACCCTCCATCAAATCCTCGCCATACGACCTCGGCCGCTTCATTATGAAACGATCACTAAACAGGCGGAATCACGAAATACCCTCTATTCAGGAGACCCAAATCAAAATAAAAACACCCACAACCCTATCGACCCGGGATCGAAACCAACAAGCCCGTTTCCAAGACTGTACCTTACCTTATACTCCCGCGATTTGTCCGTCGATTCAAGTTGAGTAAACCGGCCGTGTTGCAGAGAAGGGCATGGCATTAATGAGAAGATCCGGATGAATTAAAAACGGCATAGAAAGCGCTACGCCCCCACCCCGCCCTCTGCCCCGCCCCGGCGTGCCTGCAACTCCGTCTCCGTCCATTTTGTCAATCTCCTCGCATCCCGACCCCCACACCCACATTCATGCCGCACCGGGGCCAAATGAAACGAACCTCAAATGCGGCGAAACTCGTTGAAATGAGAAGAAATCAAATTACTCGTAATTCGCACCAAATGAGGTTAGAGAAAGTAAAGTAATACAAAACGTCAACGCTGCGGCTCACTGTCAGATGTCAGAACGTGATTGTCCCACGTGTACTGCGTATCCACCTGCTAAACTCTTTTTTATTTCTCTTTAATTTCCACCGTTGACCTCCTTCTAAATAAAAACAAGACACGTCGCTTTCTCTTCTTCCTCGTAGAGGACTTTTGTGTTGTGAGAAAAACGAAGATCTCGGGCACCCCTTGCCCTGTGACTCTATACCTTTTATTTATTAAAGTCAATCCCTCATTTTTTAGATCATTGCTCATCAAAATTTGAACTTCTTTAGAGATGTGCGTGGGGGTGGGTTTATTGGAAAATATCATTTTTAAGGTTGACTTTACTTGGAATGCAAATGCCACTTCAATCAATTCCTTAGGGTGGATGGGCCATCTTAAGTAAATTTTGTTTAAAACTTTGAAGTGATAGGTAAGGTGAGGTGAAACATGGTTGATGTATATTTTTTCCTTTTCCATATGGTACAATTTTTTAAATCTTTCATTATTCATTGAATGTAAATTTTGTTAAAAACTTTGAAGTGATAGGTAAAGCTCAAAACTTTGAAATGATATTGAAATGATAAGTAAAGTAAGGTGAAACATGGTAAAACTTTGAAGTGATAGGTAAAATATGGTGAAACACGGTTGATTGATGGTGTCTATTTTTTCTTCTCCTTTCAAAATAAATTGAAATGATATATCTTTCATTATTCATCAAACCTAATTTTTGTCCAAAACTTTAAAGTGATAGGTAAGGAAAAACTCTACTCCAAGGTCTATAACCGAGTCGACTGGACCTTTCTCTGTCTTGTTCTAATCCAAATTGGGATGGCACTTCCAATAGTCGATTGAATAATGGGTTGTACCTAGTCAATCTCGTTCGCAGTCATAATCAATGGCACCTCTTCCAACTTTATCAAGACAATTAGATGGCTGAGACAAAGATGCCCCTCTCGCCTTTCCTCCTCCTCCTAATAGTTGAAGCTCTAAGTAAGCTAAACATGATTGATGGTGTATTCATATACGAATCCCATATCTTAAAGAGCCTCTATCAACTAGCTCATAGTACTTTTAGCTTATTAGATGTAAGTAGTGTTTGATATGAAGCATTAGATTATAAAACTTTTTGTTGTTATTTATTGTAAGTTACATATATTCGCCATGAGGGTCCTAACATCGTCCTTAAGGTTTTCTAATCTTTTCTCGTTTTTCTCCTTCATAGCAAGTTTTATTAATCCTCCAGATTCTATCTTCTGAAGATTTCAGCCTATTTGTATTTTTGAATAGTCAAAGCACAACATTGTGATCTTTGTGCTAACTTGGCTGCCAGTTAATACTCTGCCACTTTCATAGCAAGGCATGTAATCTCGCAGCATATCTCAGGGCTTCTTATCAATCTGAATATTTGTATTTTCTCGATCAGAAAACATAATTATATATTAATATAATTTGAGGAATTTTTTCGATGGAAAAAAAAAATTAGGATTATTTGTGTGGCTCGAAGTTTTAGTTTTCAAACATTTATAATAAATATTATTTATTATCATAGTGGGAATTATTATATTTTTAAAGTTTAAAATAATTTATTAGTGAAAATTGTCATATTTTTAAAGTTTAAAATAGTTTATTATTAGAAATTGTCATACTTTTAAAGTTTAAAATAGTTTATTTTTCACTTTAAAATTCCACACAAAAGTTTATTTAATAATAAATTTCTACCGTATATCATTTGCAATTGTTTATATTAAGTTGGTATATATATATATGAAGAGTTGATAATTCACTCTATCTATACCTAAATTTAAAATATATTGCAATTTTGCTCAATGAAAAAAAAAAAAAAACATTTCATTCATACTCCCTAGATTTTGCTAAGGAGATGTAGATGAACATTATGCTATCTTCCCAAGGTGTAAAGGGTAGATAGAAGATGTGCATGCCCATGAATAAAATCAATAGAATTTTAAAAAACAAAGGCAATATGTATAAGATAAAGGGGTAGGTAGAGGGCTTAAAAGATTTTAAAGAGTTTTATATTTTTTTTTCTTGATTTATTTAAACTAGTTAAAAGAATTTGGAAATTTTATCTTATTTTAATAAAAAAATAATTACAAAACTATGAATTATAAGAAAAAAAAGAATTAAATATGAATTGATAAGAAAAAAAAATTAAATATGAATGGATGGGAAGAGGAGAATTATATGGAATAAAGTCTTAATGTAAAAATATGTCACTATATGAAGATAATATGTAACATCAATATGTACATTCTAACCATAAGTCAAAAATGACTTACAACATGTACATACAAACCATAAGTCAAAAATGACTTACACTATATGATTGAAATCAATTCTACTTTGATTTTCTCCATCTTGCAATAGTCTTTAAATTTGCAATAGTCCTTCAATTTAATGTTTATCATTATCTATCAAATAAAAATTTACAATAACATAATATTTTCATTACATTTTAATATACATTATTTTAAAAAAAAAAAATAATGAATATTATTTAACCCAAAAAATAAATAAATATTAAGTATCAAAAAATAGCATATATATATATATATATATATACATTTCACAATACATTTTCACAATACCATTTCACAATACTATTTGAACCTAAGTCTCTACCATTATCATCTATGCACAGAAAAGCAAGGCATTTGAATCTAAGTATTTAACACCGGAGTGAAAGACAGTCGATTCGGCTCCTGGCCGACTGCTCAGGCAAAGACTAATAACTTCAAAAGAAAATAGAACCGTGCTCAGGCAAAGACTAATAACTTCAAAAGAAAAGAGAACTGGAGATAAAAACACACTTTTTCTTTATATTAGAAACTCGCTCTAAAACCCGATGCCTACCAAGAGGAAATAACTCTGTATATATAGAGTTTTTCCCGGACACAGGTTCGACATGGACTAGACACAAAGTGGAGATTCAATCGCCTGAATCCACGAAAGCGATGTACAATAATCATTAAAGTAAAGCTACAGTGTGGAGATTCTTTTTGGAGGGAACCCACTAAAGCCTCGTACAAAGATAAAAGTAGAAACGACAATATTCATTCACAAGGAAGGAGCTAAAAGACGAAGTACAAATGTCGAAAGCAAGATGTTTTTTACAAAGTAATAGACCAAGCCATGTGAAGGCCATGTGAAGGCCATGTGAAGTATCAACTTCGGTCAGAATCATAATTATCATGGCTTAGTGGACAATAGACTTCATCGTCGTTATCATAGATGTCATTAGCATCATCAAGTATGGGTGGTACAATGCATGGAACCAAATCATGCATCCAAATGGGTTCATGTTCTCGGAAACAGGCGGAGAATGGTGAGTGTTGCATGAAGGCATCTTGGAGATGAGTTGGTAGATAAACTTCTCCGTAGAAATCATATGATGGAAAGAAAGCCAACTAGTGATCACTTGTAAAACCCCAATTATAAAAAAACACCTTTATACAAAATATTGAAGTGAAGTGTATCATAATTTAAGGCTGCTTCTGCCATTTCGATCTGCAAAACTAATAATAGTAGCCGAGGAGTAGCATGCCTCAGGGCAAAAACTCTTGGTATATATTGTTGAAGAAGTAAATTGAACCAGGGGCTCCACAATCTGAATGGACTCTGGATATCTTCGCAATACATGATGATACTTACAGTTCTGTAGGACTTAGCAAATTGATGGACTGCAAAATAATATATCCATCGTAGATCCGGATCAAATACATATGCATAGTGCATGAGCTGGTGAGGTGGATGAGTATGCCCAAAGAGAATCCTATCATTGTTAACCCTTTGCCAAGTATAGTTATAGATAGTTCTTCCAGCCCAAGAATTGGCCCATCTATGAAGAATGTTCTGCTGGAGTTATGGTGTCAGGGTGTGTAGAAGTTGTGAAAAACTTTCCCAACATAGCTGAACTGAACAATTTGAACATATAATAATGGGGTAGGTGGAAGAAGAGGTGTTGGAGCTTGATCCTTGATAAGAAAACATTTTTAAATCTTTGCAGGCTCCTTCTCTAGAAAGCATATTTGCCAAATAATTCTCGGCCCCAGATTTGTAGATGATGTCAAAATAAAAACCATCTAACCATAAAGCCCATCTAAGAACTCGGAAATTTCCTTGCTCAAGCAACCGGTGGTTATGCAACATACCTTTCATGTGCTTGAGGTCTGTTGACTGTAAATCTAACACTTTTTAGGAACAATCTGAATCTTTTGATTCCCTTTTTAACTGCTAAGATCTCTTTGTGAGAAGATGGATATTTTGGTTCAGTAGGATAGAATGTGCCCGATGAATAAGCACATACTTCATCCCTCTGAGAGTGTTTCTGAAGTAAAACGGCTGCCCAAAAGTCATTAGAAGCATCAATTTCCAGAATAAAAGGAAGATTCATGTTAGGCAATTGCAGAGGTGGTAGATTTTGAATCTTCTCCTTGATTCTTCTGACAACTGTGGTCATTGAAATATCCCAGCTGGATCCTGGCTTAAGACGTTGTTGGAGTACTTTTGTGTCTTTAGCCTGGTGTTCATAAAACTGTCTGATATAGTTCAAACACCCAAGAAAACGCTGAACTTGCTTTATGTTAGGCAAAATATCAGGAAACTGAAGTAGAGCCTTTAATACATGAGGTTGCAGTTGGATAGTTCCTTTGGATATATACAGTCCTAGATACTCAATATTAGTTTGACATATTACAAATTTGTCTAGTGACTTGGAGAGTACCAAACCATGCTTAAAAACAAAAGAATGGAATTCATCAAGATGTTTTTTGTGTTCATTAACATCTCGGCTAAAAATAAGTAAATCATCAATATAGACAAGAACAAAATTTAAAGGTTTGAAGATATCCTTCATACGCTTTTGGAACTCTGAAGGTGCATTAGTCAAACCGAATGGCATGACTGTCCATTGATATTGCCCCTATGGAACCACAAAAGCAATCTTGTACATGTCTTCAAGAGAAATTCCTAGTTGCCAGAAACCACTCTTGAGGTCAAACTTGTTGAAAACATTTGCATGGGAAAGTTTGCTAGATAAAATCTCTTTATGTGGCAATGGATATCTCAGAGGTAACAAGGCACTATTAAGTGCCTTATAGTTAATAACCAGTCTTTTCTTACCTCTCTTTTGTTCAAAATGCTTGTTGACATAAAATGTCGGACAAGCCCATGCACTCATGCAGGGTTCAATAAGATGTTTGTCAAGTAGATGTTGGATTTCTTCTTGACACAGAGCTTGCTCTGAAGGACTCGTGTTATTGGAAGATGCCTTCTGTGGAGTGTCCTTAAACCCTTCCCTGTAGGGGAGAGAAACAAAATAATTTTCTCTTGTCCAGAATGCATCAGGAAAGTCTGATGTGCATTCATCTTTTAGTTTCTGGACAATGTCTTTGAGAATTTCTTGTCCATGGATATCAGCATGTCTGACAATCTTCTAAATCTTTGTCAGATCTTGGAGAGTTTCTTCGATAGTATCTGGGGTATCAAGAGAGATACATATAACATAGTTGGTTTTCATAGGAAGCTTAACTTGTTGTTGCTGAACTATTAAACATAAAGAATCAGTATTTACAATTAGAGGCATGTGTCTTTTGACAAAATCTTGCCCCAAAAGAATATCAACACATGTATCCAAACTATACAAAGTAACATATGTTATTATCCCATCTAGGAGAAGTGGAAAATCAGGAGAGAAATGTTGAATGGAGATAAGTTCTTTATTGACTGCCCAAAACTGGATTTGAGTTGGTTGCCAGTAATAGGATGGGATGGCCTTGTATTTGCAGCAACTACTCATGGCTCCTGTATCAACTTGGGCATCTAGAGAATAGGTTTTGTAACCAGAAACTTTAATGCCAACAGTTATGACCATGCGGTCTCCAATGAGGCTTATGTCAAGAGCAGGGAGAGAAGAATTCTTAGTTTCTTCAGGTGGAAGCAGTTTAGGAAAAATCTCTTGCTGACTTGATTATGCTCGGGCAATAGTGAGAGCAGTAAACCAAGAGTTTAGATGATCCAATTCTGCTATAGATGCTTGGATCTGCCTGGCTAGGGTTTCCATCTGAGATCTTTTAAGGTGGACATCATTTTCAACTTGACGGATTTCAATCAGGATTTCAACTTCAGTCTGTCTAGTTGGTCAAGACAGAATACTAGCATACTCTAGTTTGGACCATTCTTCATGAGGGATTTCATTCTCTTCATCTGTAAACTGTATACTCTGAACAGGAGGCAACTGTCTGACTAGATCATCAATCTTTGATTGGAGCCTATTTTTCAGAAGGAAGGTGCCAGGTGCTAGATTAACCTTTTGCTTTTGGAGATCATGAATCTGTTGTTGTATGGAACCGTGAGAAGAGAACATGAAACAATGACTCAAATATGAACATTCATCATAAGAAGTAGAATGAATATTCAAATTCTTGAACTGTAACTCATCAATATTATCTGAGTCGGAGTCAAAACTATACACAAAAAATTGTTCATTGTCGGAACAGGAAGAATCTGTTAGATCCCAATCAACATGATTCTGATTAGTAGAAAATATTTCTGCTATCTTTACATGAGCTCTATTTTATTTATTGGGACATTTGTTGGCCCAATGATCCTTGTTGTTGCAAATATAGCAAGCTATGGTTTTTCTTGGAAATTTTCTTCTCCTAAAGACATATTTATCTTTCTACTTAAGAGACCTGCCATGCTGTCTTTTATACGAAATTTTGTCTAGTTTGTTCCAATTATAAAATTTTCTCTTTGCAAACTTATCAGGTTTGGAACAATGGCAGTCTTGTTTCTTTGAGTGTTTTTTTGGAATTCCTTGGAAACATCCATAATTATATGTTTCTCTGAAAGTATCACAGATAATTGGATTAAAATTGAACTACTTTTTCAGAATTTTCTTTGTTCGGTAAGAGATGCATTCTTGTTGGAGTGCAGTAAGTATCTGTTGGTGAAAAGCAACAAAAGACAAGGATTCCAATTGGATCTTGTTTATGGCCAGATATCTGTTGACTAATTCAAGAACTTTTCCTGGCATTGAAGCAATATAGTGCCTTAAGTAGGCAATATTTTGATGATCTGCTATTTTGTACAACATGGTTTGCATTGTACAATAGTAGTCGTGGAGCAGATCTAGATTGCACAATCTTTGGCTCATGAAGAGTTGTGCACGGTGCTCTACATCAAGTGAAGCAACACCTAGAAATTTGTTTACTAAAGACGTAAACATAGTGCTTAAAGGATCTGCATCATTCATTCTTTCTTCTTTATTTTCTTGGGAAATCTTTTCCCACCATAATTTTGCAACCGCTGTAAAAGCCCATGAGATTTGGGTTACAATATCTGTCCAACTGGCTTTTGTTTCATCTCTTTTTTGGAGCGCCCATGCATTTAATTTCTGGAAGGCTTGAAGGATTTCATCCTGGTTCATGTAGTCAAAGTTGACTAGCAATGTATTGCCATATCCTTTGGATAAATATGGGTTTTCCATTTTCACATCAATCTCTCCAAGATTCTTAGTCCATTTCCCAAAAGGACTTTTGTGGGAGGAATAGTTGATATCTAGGCCATAATTTCTTGCAGCTTTATATGGAAATTCATGTGATTCTTTTCTCTTTGTTTTTGTTGTAGATGACTCTCCTATTTCCTCTAGGACAAGTCCAACCATTTTCATTTCAGGTTGTACTGGTAGGACTACTGGAGAAACTCGATTGGGTAGATTATTTCCAAGAGTTGTTAATTTGGAAGTTAACAACTGGGTTTTTTCTTGTACAAGGGCTACCCCCTTTAAAAGTTTTTCAAGATGGAGGAAGTCAGGATGAGAAGAGAAAGATTTGAGGCAGAGAGAACAGAGACCAGCAGAATTAGTTGATCGAGAAGAAAGGGTACTGGAATAATTAAATTTGAAACCTTCTGTATCAACACGGACATAGTCAAGCGGAGAAATTGGTTTGGGTACAACAGTTTGGAATCGATAGATAGCAAGTTGAATAGTGGATAGTTGTGCAGTTATTTCATCAAGCCTGGCTGTTAAGGCCTCTTGGCCTTCTTGAAGTGTTTCTACAGAATGGTGGAGCTTCTTACTATGCTCTGTCAAGGTGAAAACATCCTTGGCTACTTCATCGAGGTTTTGGGTCAAACAAACTGACTGGTAATTGATATATTTTTGAAGTTTGATTTGCTCAGAAGGTTCTGTTGCAATAGGATGACGCAAATGGATGAATTGCATATTTGCTTGCAGTGTTCCATTGGATAACTATGGAGTGTTGTTACTAGGGCCAAGAGACTTATGTGGTAGTAATGCAGAGGTTGTTGGCTCTCTAGAAAACATTTTGAGTTCAAGAACAAATTCAAGAAGTTGTTTACAAACTGTGCAATTTGCATGTTGGCCTCTGTGGGTAGGTGACCCTGGATTTGGCAGAACTTGGTATTTAGAAGTAGAAGGTTCAATACAAAACTCACAAGAACTACTAGAAGTGGAATACTGTGGTTTATGTATAGGGGAACGATGTACAAACTGTCTACTAGGAACTGGAAATGGTGTATAGACAGGTGATTTTAAGGACTAACTACGACGGAGTTGTTGTAATAGTTGTGGGTTGGTAAACCGCAAACTACTACTTCCATCAGGCCTTGGTGTTACTCTTGACTGTGTGGGAGCTGACATGGCCAACTGTGGATATTTTTGGAGGTCAAGGACTTGGGGCCTATTGGTGGGGGACGATGATTTTCACCCAGCCCACCAGGGGTCAAACCCCATCGAGACTTAGGCTCGTTGTGATAAGGCTCAAAGGGTAGGCGGCCCCCACCGAGATGTCTCGGATCTTGCTGAGTCACAAGTTATTGGTATATCTAGCTTGCGGGCTGTTGGATATACTCTTGGGTTTATAGTGGCAGCCGGAGGATTTGTACCTAGGCCTGGCCTAGGTAACCCCAATGTGTTACCAATTTCCCCATGGCTCAAAAAAAAAAAAACTGTGGATATTTCTGGGACAGTGGCTGATAATCACTACTCCATTCTTCTGGTAGGGTAACTTGGTTGAATCCCAGCTGAAGTGGTGTAGTATTGTCGGGACCGACTACGACACCTTCTTTTAATGCTCGTGTGGTTAACTTGGGATTTATGGCAGGCATGGTGGTGGAAACAAAGCATAAACATATAGTTGTATGTAACTGGGCAATATGGGCTTGGTCAGCTACATTGAAACCGTGAAACTGGATGAACGCTTGAAGCAACTCATTTATACAGGGGTTAGTCAGAGAGACTTGATATCTGGGGACAACCGAATACCAACTTGGTCCATTGTTTAACGGACTTTGGAATCCGCCAATTAATGCATCATTGAAATCATTCATTCGGGTATCGAGGACACAAGTCAGACAAGATGTATTTAGACCAAGTCACACCAAAGGATTAATGTCGAACTGAATAAGACCAATATCGATATAATTATATCCATTTTCTATTCTCCATTCAATGTCATCTCTTTTAATCAAAGGAGTTTGATAAACACTCTAGGAAAGAGAGATCGGGATATTCACAGATGTAAAGCGAAACAAACTTGCAACACGAAATCGGAACATGGGAAGATCATAAATTTTTTCTACATCTATCTCTGGTAAAAACCAATTTACCTGAGGGTTAAATTCTTGAGATATGATGCGGGAATTATACAATGGTTCATTTGTTTTTTTGTTGACTAGCTTATTCAACCACGACCATCGTTTATTGTGAGCATCTCTTCTAGATTGAGTAGAAGTAGATAATGCAGAACTGAAATCATAACTTGTACTGGAATCCATTATAAATTTAAGAGATAATGAAAATTGAATACACCTGGTAAACTGCA
This sequence comes from Picea engelmannii, assembly GCA_009831015.1. Taxonomy (NCBI): domain Eukaryota; kingdom Viridiplantae; phylum Streptophyta; class Pinopsida; order Pinales; family Pinaceae; genus Picea; species Picea engelmannii. The sequence continues at coordinate 478,540 of ML793659.1, read as the reverse complement.
ACGAGTTTGTAGAACTTGATATGTTGCTCCAAATTCCCTAAACGACTTATGCGCCTTCAATGGGACTTACAGGAGCTGTAGATCCTCTAGCTTTCACCCTTAGCAGGTGAATCTCTCAACACTACCCTCTCGAAAAAATGGGAACATGGAACAAGAATGGAGGATAATTCGCACACTGGCTCTGATACCATTTCACATTACCTTTTCACAATACCATTTGAACCTAAGTCTCTACCATTATCATCTTGCAATAGTCTTTAACTTTAATGTTTATCATTATCTATCAAATAAAAATTTACAATAACATAATAAATAGATAAATTACATAATAATAATAATAATAATAATAATAATAATAATAATCTATTTTTAAGGTCACGGCCAAGCCAGCGCACCAAATTGGTGTATGAGACCCCCTTGTTTGTGGGACAAGGGACCCCCCTCCGCCCAACAATTTGACTGGTAAAGTCTACGGAGGTATACATACCCTACCCCCCTCTGGATTTGAACCTGTGACCTCTTAAGAGGAAACACATGTTCTTAACCATTAGGCCCACTCAGGCTGTATTAATAAAGATATATAATCAAGTAATATAGAGATTACACAATATTAAAAATACCAAAAATAAATTCAAACACACCATAGGAAATTATGTCCTATCACACTGCCTCCGTAAATGGAAAAAATGAATTTAAAATTTCAACAAATTTAAAAATAAATTTTATTTCGAAAAAAATCAACTTAATTATATATTTTATTAAAACTTTGGAAATGTTTTGTAACTGTTCTACAAAATGGATAAAGTAATATTAATTTGTGGATAACTTATCATCGTGTCGATTGTTATAGTA
>ML793659.1:449848-469515 GCA_009831015.1 Picea engelmannii | reverse complement strand
GGTACCCTATAAAGTTGATCTCCCAAAGTAATAATGACACTATAGGGCCTAGATCCATAAACAACATGACACTTCCACAATAATGGTTGTCCTAGCAAAACATCACAAACTTCAAGGGGGACAATATCACAAAATACCTCGTCTTTGAAGTGTTTGATGTTGTAGTGCAAACAACATTGTTGGCTTATGTGGATGTCCCATCCCTGGCTGAGCCAACCGATGGTGTATGGCTGAGGATGTGGCATCATTGTTAGGTTCGACCTCTTGACAACCTCTTTAGAGATAAAGTTCTTCTTGCCGCCGCTATCAACAATGAAATGGAGTGGGATTCCCTTCACCCACATCTGTGAGTGGAAAAGGCGCTCCCCTTCTTTAGGCTCCTCTGGTTCCTCTGGCTGGACTTTTGTGGTAGCGATGGTGACATTGGGTTCTACATCAATGATCTATATTCCCTTTTCTGGTTCTGAATTAAATTATGAGTCAACGTTTGACCCTAGGGATTTTGTCTCAGCCAACAAAGACTATTTGGAGCAACATTCATCAGTGTTGTGCCAAGGGCTTTTGTGGAACTTGCACCATTTTCTAGTGTCCATTTTCAACTTCCCATTACCCTTCTTTGTTGGTGGATTGGGATGGTTATCCTGGAGTTGGTCATCCTTGCTATGTCCTTTCGCCTGGTATTTAAGGCCACCCTTACTATACTTTGGCTATTACGGATTTGCAGACCTGAACTGCCGCTTGTTCTGTTGCTTTAACTTTTGCTCTATTTTGACAACATATCAGTAAGTGGCTCCCAACGACGAGATGTTCAGAAACTCCTTTTCGGTTTGGATGTACATGTGCAGATCCCCATGGTATTTTAGGACCATATGTCACTCAGAATCTTTGATACATAGCTTGGTGTGCAAGGTATGGAAAGTATTGGTGAACTCTGATACTATTTGGCCCCTCTCTTGGCACATTGTGGTTCATCTCATGTATTGGTCATCATAACTTCCAACAGTGTAATATTGTTCCTTGAGGGCATCAACAAAAGCCGCCCAAGTTGGTCTTGGCCCAAAAATTACAGAATCTTCCTCAATATGTTGCTCACAGTAAGTCTCCCGCCAATCTCTAACATGGGGAAGGGCCTTAAGGAGCATGAAGGTGATCTTTTCACTGTTGGAAAAATTGTGGACAAAGAAATAACCCTCTAGCAGATTTAACCATTTTTCCAAAGCGCCGGTGTCTATCTAGCCTTCAAATAAAGGAATATCAAATTTAACTTGTACCTTTAAGGTAATCGCACCTCCGAAGTGTCTATTGGTTGAAGGTGTATTCGTTGTTGTCGACAACCATCAAAGGATCTGGGTGAAATTATCCATCATCTCGTTCCTCTGTCGCACAAGGGCTTCCTCTAACAACAGTTTGAAAGGATCTCATGTCCCTTCATCCCTCTTTTCTTCCACCATGGAAGGTTGCTTGGGAATGCGAGAGCGGTTGTCCTCAAGAGAAACAAGCTCGAGACCAAACTCTCTATACCCTAACCTCATCATGGACATGCATTAAGAACGACAAGGAGCAGACAACTTTGATACCACTCATACATATTATTTTGTAGAACGATATGAAAGAAGAAATATAATAGAGATATAACAAATAAATACACGAAGATATGTCAAGGAAAATAGTAATAAAGAAAACCTCATATTCTATTAGTGATTGTCTAAAATACAAAAGACTGTAAAATGCAAAAACACACAAGCTAGCTAGAATGGTGGTAACTTATCTCTGAGAAGAGATGTGTTGGTTACACTCGTTCACAAGAAATTGAGTATAATGAGGCTCCAAAGGCATTTTTAACATAAAATATAAATGAGAAAACCCTAAACATCCAAAAACCTAACCTCGAGAGATGAAACGACAAAAGGTTTGTAAGCTCCGATGGGTGTAGTTGATACGTCAACTTCCCGAGGACGTAAATTTTGCATACGATCTCCATTTGGGGCACTCGATACACCATTGGAAAGGTATAATCAAGGAGTACATATTCCGTTTAGCCTATAATTTTCCTTTGACTACATGTTAGACATTGTTGAGCCCAAAAAACGTCGTTTAGGGCCTCAAAACGACCCCAAAAGTTTGGGACTCGAAAAACTATAAAAATTTGACAAAATGGAAACTAGTATTTGAGCCAATGGAATAGGTGGGTGGCCACCAATATCCACCTAGATCAAGCATAATTGAGAAAACCCTAAACATACAAAACCCTAACCCCAGAAGATGAAACACCAAAAGGTTTGTGGGCCTCAAGGGGGTAGTTGATACATCAACTTTTCGAGGGCGTAACTTTTGAATATGATCTTTGTTTAGGGCACTTGATAACTCGTCGGAAAGGTCTTGTTGAGAAGTACACATTCGGTTCAGCCCAGATAATGCCTTTGCTTATTCTTTGGGCGCTGGTGTGCCCAAAAAACGTTGTTTAAGGCCTCAAAATGGCCCCGGAAGTTCATGACCTGAAAACATGTAGAAAATATAGCAAAATGGAAAAATGTGCTTCAAGATAGTGGAATAGGTGGGTGGACACTAATGTCCACTTGGATCATTCCTCCCCCCTTAGGAAGCAATGCACTCCATTGCCTCAAATTCCTCCATTAGATGGGGAAACTTATGTTGAATCCAACTCTTGGTGAGCCACTTGCCCTGCTTTGACGACCTGATAGAGTTGGATGGTCTAATAGCAGGTGTCCTTGTCTTGGTGTCCATGATCCAATCAAATATTTCATGTTCAATGCAATCAGAATTAAGTTTTGCAGGGGCCAACTGCTTGGTCTCATCCGAAGTGTCCAAGAGAGGTGGAAAATATGGTTGAAGCAGTTCCACATTAAATATCGGGTGCAAGCCAAGGAAAGGAGGAATACTTAATTCAAAATAATTCTCACCCACCGTCTTGGTGATGGTGTAAATCCTGTATCAGAGTGGGCATAGCTTCTGATGGGGTCTTGTGAGACGCTGTGTATACTAGTGCAACCATACCTTATCTCCCCCTTGAAACTTGTGTGGTACTTGATGTTGATCGTGGCACTGCTTGTACTTGGCATTGGATTGTTGCACAGTATCATGAACTTGTTGTTGGATGTGTTGGATGCGCTCAACAAATTTGGCTGTCTAATCAACCTCAGTATGAGAATGGGAGGACTCTTCGTGTGCAACTGCAATGGGTAGAGCTACGTCAATGGGGGCCAATGGTTGGAACCCCAAGCACACTTGAAAAGGGTTGTGGCCAATAGAGCCATGGAGGGCTATATTATAGCTATGTTGAACATAAGGAAGACTTTCATCCCATGTGCGTGGATGTTTGGAATTGTACATCCTCATGATATGGACAATCATCTTGTTGACTACCTCTATTTTTCCTTAAGTATGTGGGTGGAACGTAGTCGACTTGGTTAGCTTGGTGTCTATCATCGACCATAGGCTGGACCAAAAAGTGCTCATGAACCTAATGTCTCAATCAGAGATAATAGGGTATGGAAGCCAAAAACGAACCCAAACATGCGTAAAGAAGAGCTTGGCGGTGGCCTCAACTGTGATGCTCTTCTTACTCGATGCCAGAACTACCATCTTAGAGAATCGATCAACGACCATGAAGACACAGTCATTCCCATGCTTGGTTGAAGGCAGACCAAACATGTAGTCCATGGAGATGGACTCCCAAGGTCTATCTGGAGTAGGCATAGGGGTGTATAGACCCTATTTCTTGATGACATGCTTGGTAATGACACATGCAATGCATGATTTGATGTACTTGCAAACATCTTGTCGAAGCTTCAGCTAATAAAAATGATTTTGGAGTACTCACATTGTTTTCTCTACACCAAAATGTCATGCTGCCCTGCTATAATGAGCTTCCTAGATCAGCTTTGCACGCTCGCTTGAAGGAACACATAGATGGCTCATATGGCATAGTAATCCATCTTGGAGATGAAAGTCTGGAACTGTTTTTCCTGCACTCAATGTCTAATAAGCAGTAGAAAATTCATAGTCATTATTGTGCAATCGTGGCCATTCATATGTCTTATGTCCACGAAAGTTGAGAACTATGGTTAGTGCTGCCACCGAGGGTCGATTGAGGCAATTTGTGAAATGGTTGGTGCTATCCTTATTATAGTTGATATTCAAGTGGAATTGTTGTAGGTATGTGGACCACTTCTGATGGCAATCATTCTGTAACTTTCCTTGTGTTTGCATGAATTGTAGAGGCCTATGATCAGTGTGGATGATAGTTTTCTTCCCCAAAATGTTATGCTTCCACTGTCGAAATGCCTGCACAATGGAGTACATCTCTTTGTCGTAGGTGGGGTATCTGTGAACATTATCAGATATATTTTCGCTGTGATAGGATACCGGATGCCTATGTTGAGTGAGGACTTCACTGATAGCATAATCTAAAGCATATGTCTCAATCTCAAATGGTTGTTGCAAGTCTGGCAGAATAAGGACTAGTGTTGAGCAAAGGTGGGATTTCAAATCCTTGAATGCTTTCTATTGGGGCACAAACCACACAAAATTGGCCTTCACTCCACCCTTGGTCACTTGGCTTAGGGCCCAAGAAATATGAGAGAATGCCAACACAAACCAACGGTAGAAGTTGGCGAAGCCCAAGAAGCTGCAGAGCTCAGTCATTATCTTTAAGGCTTACCAATTGTGGATGACTTGGATCTTGGCTGGATCCACATGTACACCCTGCTCATCCACGACGTAGCCCAAGTATTGGATTCTCTGCATGTCGAAGGAACATTTCTCCAAATTGGCATATAACTTGTGTTGTCACAGGGTGCCCAAGACCTTCTAAATATGCTCCAAATGTTCCTCCAATTTTTTGTCGAAGATGGGGATGTCATTCAAATATACAACCACAAAGGAGTTTGTAAATGACTATAATATATCATCCATCATATGCATGAATGTGGTCTAGGCATTAGTCAAGCCGAAAGGCCTAACCAACCACTCCAAGAGACCTTCTTTAGACTTGAAGGTCATATTCCATACATCAGTTTTTTCAATCGACACCTGGTGGTAGCCCGACTTCATATCAATCTTACTGAAAAACTTGGCTCCCTTGAGTTGATCGAGAAGATCATCAATGTGGGGAATTGGGTATTGGTTCTTTATTGTGATCTTGTTCAGGGCTCTGCAATTAATCCAAAGTCGCCATGTCACATCCTTCTTCTATACCAAAACAATTGGGCTCCCACAAGGTGAGGATCTTGGTCTGAAGTGGCCCTTCAGAATTAGCTATTAGATTTGGTGTTTGATTTCTTCATTCTCTATAAGAGAACACATGTACATAGGGTCGTTAGGCATAGGAGCATTGGGTGTCAGATCAATTGAGTGCTTTACTTGACAGTGCACAAGCACCCCAACATGCGAGATGAATATGTCTCTGTATTCCTCTACTATCTTGTCCACTTCTTGTTGTTGTGTAGAGAGACCTCATGCAGAGGCTTCAATGGGTGCAATGACCTTCCGTTCACCTTCTAATCGAACCATAACGAGGAAAAACCTCCCAATATGAGAGACCACCTTTCTGCATTGCTTCACGGTGATCAAAGAGACCGCAACCTTTGGGACAACCTCTGGTACCCTATAGAGTTGATCTCCCAAAGTAATAGTGAAACTACAAGACCTAGGTTCATAAAAAACATGACACTACGACATATATGGTTGTCCTAACAAAACATCACAAAATTCAAGGGCGAAAACATGACACAATACCTCATCTTTGAAGGGTTTGATGTCGTACTGTAGGTGACATTGTTGGCTGACGCGGATGTCTCGCCCTTGGCTGAGCCAACCGATGGTGTATGGATGAGGATGTGACGTCGTTGTCAAGTTCAACCTCTTGAAAACCTCTGCTGAGGTCAAATTCTTTTGACTACCACTATCAACAATGAAATGGAGGGGGTCCCCTTCACCCACATATGTGAGTGGAAGAGGTGCTCCCCTTATTCAGGATCCTCTGGTTCCTTTGGTTGGACTTTTGTGGTAGCAATGGTGACATTGGGGTCTGCGTCAATGATCTACTTTCTCTTTTCGAGTTTTGAATCGGAGTCTGATTCAACATTTCACCCTGGGGATTTCGTCTCAGCCAACAATGACTGTTTGGAACGACATTCATCAATATTGTGCCAATGGCTTTTGTGGAACTCACACCACTTTCCAATGTCCTTCTTTGACTTCCCATTACCCTTCTTTGTTGGTGAGGCTGGAAATCATTGCTCTGTCCTTTGGCTTGGGAGTTAGGGTCACCCTTACCATACTTTGGTTGTTGTAGATTTGCAGACCCAAACTCCTGCTTGTTCTACTTCTTAAATTTCTGCTCGATTTTGACAACATACCAATATGTGACTCCCAATGATGATATGCCTAGAAACTCCATTTTGGTTTGGATGTACCTATGTAGAGCCCCACAATATTTTAGGACCAGATGTCACTCAGAGTCTTTGATACCTATATTAGAGTGCAAGGTATGGAAGGTATTTATGAACACCGACACTGTTTGGCCACTCTCTTGGCACAATGTGGTCCATGTCATGTACCAGTCATCATAAATTCTAACAGGGTAATATTGTTCCTTGAGGGCATCAACAAAAGTCACCCAAGTGGGTCTTGGCCCAAAAATTGTTGACTCCTCCTTAGCATGTGCCTCATAGTAAGTCTCCCACCAATCTATGACATGGGGAAGGCCCTTAAGGAGCGCGAAGGTGATTTTTCCATTGTTGGAAAATTTTTGGACTGAGAAATAACCCACTAGCAGACTTAACCATTTTTCAACATCTATCTGGACTTGAAATAAAGGAATATAAAAGTTAACTTGTACCTTGAAGGGTGTCTCACCTTCAAAGTGACTGTTAGTTGAAGGTGCTTCCGTTGTTTTTGGAAGTCGCCGAAGGATTTGAGCGAAATTATCCATCATATCGTTTCTCTCTCACATGAGGGATTCCTCGAGCAACAATTTGAAAGGATATCCTTCCCTATCATCCCTCTTCTATTCTTCCATGGGAGGTTGATTGGGCGTGCAAGAGCGACTGCCTTTAAGAGAAGCAAGCTCGAGACCCAACTCTCTATACCCTGACCTCGTTGGGGACATGCACTAAGAACGACAACGAGCAAACTACTCTGATACCACTGATCCAAATTATTTTGAGAACGATATGAAGGCAGAAATATAACAAGGAAATAAATAGAGATATGGCATGGAACACTGTAATACAATGAAACTTGGATTCTATTATTGTCTGCCTAAAAATTCAAAAGACTGTAAAATGAAAAAGAACATAAGCTAGCTAGAATGGTGGTAGCTTATCTCTGAGAAGAGATGTGTTGGCTACGCTCATTCGCAAGAAGATGATTACAATAAGGCTCCAAAGGAATTTTTAACATAAAGAATAATTGAGAAAACCTTAAACATCCAAAACCCTAACCCTGAGAAATGAAACGCCAAAATGTTTGTGGGGCCTAATGGGGATAGTTGATACGTCAACTTTTCGAGCGTGTTACTTTTGCATACGATCTCCATTTGAGGCGCTCGATACCTCATCAGAAAGGTCTAGCTAAGGAGTACAAATTCCGTTCGGTCTAGACAATGCTTTTAGAGATCTTATGGGCGCTGTCATGCCCAGAAAATGCTATTTAGGGCCTCAAAATGGCCCTAGAAGTTTAGGACCTGAAAACATGTAGAAAGACTTTCAAAATGGAAAATTGTGCTTTGAGCCAGTGGAATAGGTGGGTGGCCACCGATGTCCACCTGGATCATTCTTCCCCCGTTAGGAAGCAATGGTCTCCATTGCGTCAAGTTCCTCCATCATATGGGGAAACTTGTGTTGAATCTGACTTTTGGTGAGCCACTTGCCTTGATGAAGAAAATGCCTTACTTTGATGACCCGATAGAGTTCGATGGTCTATTGGTGGCTGTCCTTTGTCTCAGTGTCCATGATTTGATCAATTGTTTCATGTTCGATGTACTTAGAATTGAATTTTGTAGGGGCCAACTACTCGACCATGTCCAAAGTGTCCAGAAGATGTGGAAAATATGGTCGAAGCAGTTCCACATTAGATACTGGGTGCAAGCTAAGGAAAGGAGGAATAGTTAATTCAAAATAATTCTCACCCACCTCCTTGGTGATGGTGTAAGGCCCGTATCGGAGTAGGAATAACTTCCGATGGGGTCTTGTGAGGTGCTCTTTCTACAAGTGCAACCACACCGTATCTCCCACCTGAAACTTGTGTGGTACTCGATGTTAATCGTGGCGTTGCTTGTACTTGTCATTGGCTTTCTGCACAATATCATGAAATTGTTGTTGGATGTGTTGGATGTGCTCAAAAAATTTAGTTGCCTGATCAACCTCGGTTTGAGTATGGGAAGACTCTTCATGTGTGGCTGCAATGGGCAGAGCTACGTCAATGGGGGCCAATGGTTGGAACCCTAAGCACACTTGAAAAGGGTTGTGGCCAATAGAGTTGTGAAGGGATTTTTTGTGGCTATGTTGAACATAAGGAAGGATTTCATCCCATGTGCATGGATGTTTGGAATTATACATCCTCAGGATATGAACAATCATCCTGTTGACTACCTTTGTTTTTCCATCAGTGTGTGGCTGGAAGGCAACTGACTTGCTTAGCTTGGATTCCATCATTGACCATAGGCTGGACCAAAATGTGCTTAGTAACCTACTATCTCGATCGGAGATAATAGTGCGTGGGAGACCAAAATGAACCCAAACATGTGTAAAGAAGAGCTTGGTGATGGATTCAGTTGTGATTCTCTTCTTACATGGTGCTAAAATTGCCATCTTAGAGAATTGATCAATGACCACGAAGACACAATCATTCCCATGCTTAGTTGAAGGCATACCAAAAATGTAGTCCATGGAGATGTACTCCCGAGGCCTATCCAGAGTAGGAAGAGGGGTGTATAGCCTCTTGTTTCTTGATGGTAGGCTTGGAAATGGCACAAGTAGTGCAGGGTCTGATGTACTTGAAAACATCATGTCGAAGTTTCGGAAAATAAAATTGCTTTTGTTGTACTGCCACTATTTTCTCTACACCAAAATGTCCCTTTTCCCAACGGTAATGAGCTTCCTAGATTAGCTTTGCATGCTCGCTTGAAGGAACACATAGATGACTCAGATTGCATAACAATACATCCTATAGATGAAACTCTGGAATTTTTTTTCCTGCGCTCAATGCTTGATAGGCAGTAGCAAAGTTAGAGTCAATATTGTATAATTGTGGCCATCTATATGTCTTATGTTCATAGGAGTTGAGAACTATGGTTAGTGTTGCCACCGGAAGTCAACTGAGGAAATCTGCGACATGGTTGGTGCTACCCTTCTTGTACTTGATATTCAAGTGGAATTGTTGCAGGTACATGGACCACTTCTGATGGCAATCATTCTGTAACTTTCCTTATGTCTGCATGAATTGTAGAGGCAAGTGATCAGTGTGGACGATCATTTTCTTACCCATAATGTAATGCTTCCTTTGTTGGCATGCCCACACAATAGAGTACATCTCTTTGTCATAGGTGGGTTATCAACGAACAACATCAGATAGAGTTTCACTGTAATATGATACCGAATGCCCATGTTGAGTGAGCACTACACCGATAACATAATCTAAAACATCTGTCTCGATCTCAAATGGTTGTTGTAGGTATGGAAGAATAAGCATTGTTGTTAAGCAGAGGCAGAAAATCAAATCTTGGAATACTTTCTATTGGGGCACAAACCACACAAAATTGTCCTTCACTCGACCCTTGGTCACCTGGATTAGGGCCCAAGCAAAATGAGAGAATCCCTACACAAACCGATGGTAGAAGTTGGTGAGGCCCATGAAGTTGTGGAGCTCAGTCATTGTCTTCGGGGATGACCATTCATGGATGACTTGGATCTTAGCTGGATCCACATGTACACCCTGCCCATCCACGATGTATCCCAAATATTGGATTGTCTGCATGTCGAAGGAACATTTCTCCAAATTGGCATACAACTTGTGTTGTCGTAGGGTGCCCAAGACCTGTTGAATATGATCCAAATGTTCCTCCCAGGTTTTGTTGAAGATGAGGGTGTCATCCAAATATACAACCACAAAGTTTTTGTGAATTTCCATAATATTTCATCCATCATCCACATGAATGTGGTTGGGGCATTATTCAAGCCGAAAGGCATGACCAACCACTCAAAGAGACCTTCTTTAGACTTGAAGGTCATCTTCCACATATCAGTTTTCTCAATTGACACCTGGTAGTAGCCCGACTTCAGATCAATATTCTTGAAAAACTTGGCTCCCTTGAGTTGATCGAGAAGATCATAAATCTAGTGACCGCTGGTTGAAGGTGCTTTCGTTGTTGTCGGCAACTGCCGAAGGATCTAGGCGAAATTATCCATCATCTCGTTCCTTTATTATGCAAGGGCTTCCCCAAGCAACAATTTGAAAGGATCTCTTGCCCCATCATCCATCTTTTCTTCCACCATGGGAGGTTTCCTGGGTGTGTGAGAGCGGCTATCTTCAAGAGAAACAAGCTTGATACCCAACTCTCTATACCCTGACCTTGTTGGGGACATGCACTAAGAATGACAAGGAGCAGACTGCTCTGATACCACTGATCTGGATTCTTTTGAGAATGATATGAAGGCATAAATACAATAGAGATATAATAAGGAAATACACAAAGATATGGCACATAACATAGTAATACAGTGAAACTCAGATTCTATTAATGACTGTATGAAAAAACAAAAGATTGTAGAATGCAAAATCACGCAAGCTAGCTAGAATGGTGGTAGCTTATCTACGAGAAGAGATGTGTCAGCTATACTCATTCGAAAGAATTTGATTACAATGAGGCTTCAAAGGCATTTTTAACATAAATCATAATTGAGAAAACCCTAAAGATCCAAAACCCTAACCGGGGGAGATGAAACGCCAAAAGGTTTGTGGGCCCCAATGGGGGTAGTTGAAATGTCAACTTTCCAAGGGCGTAACTTTTGCATACATATTTTTTTGGGGCACTCAATACCTCGTCGAAAAGGTCTAGCTGAGTAGTACACATTCCATTTGACCCAGGCGATGCCAGTTGTTATCGTTTGGGCGTTTTCGTGCCCAGAAAACGTTGTTTTAAGGCCTCAAAATGGCCTCGGAAGTTCAGGACTTGAAAAAGTGTAGAAAATCTGCCAAAATGGAAAAATATGCTTTGAGTCAGTGGAATAGGTGGGTGGCCACTAATGTGGCCACCAATGTCCACTAGGATCATAAGTGAAGTGAAACCAATCTTTAATGGCTTTGGTGAAGAGGGATGAACTTCAAAGGGTCCCAAAGTCTTTCCAACACATGACAAAGCTCATGGTTCAAACGATTGGCCAATATAATTTTACAAAGAGTTATACAATTTGATAGAAAGGGACCCTCTCAGTGTTATAGAGGACTCTTAGAAAAATGGGAAAATATTAGAATCTCAAAGGCAAAGTTCATTGTGAACATCCCAAAGATAAAAAATGCTTTCAAGCCCATCTCACTAGGTGACAATGTATACAAAATTATTGCAAAGATCATAGCTATGAGTTTAAAGCCCACTCTTCCATAAGTTATATTTAAGGAGAAATTTATATTGGTTGGCCCCATCATTTTTTATAAAGACACAGTGGTGATGACTCTACAAACAACGAGATCCATATGATGCCACCCAGATAAAGGTCGCAGGGGGCAAGATCCAAAGAATCGAGAAGAGATACCAAGTTTTGAGGAGCCACTTGAAAGAACACTACATATTCACACTAAATAACAAAGGAACAATCAACTAACAAAGAATATTTATTGCACTAGCAGTAAGGCAATGGCCTAAAGGAACCTCAATGTCCAAGAATACAAGTATAAATATGTAAAGGCTTTAACATGCAAAGGGTCGAGAGCTAAAGGAATCATAAATAGTTTGGGTTTATTGAGTTGGGACTCCTGTGAGAAACGATAAGTGATGTAATGAATTTTTTGTTTATGATGACTATGAATGGATAACGCTCCCATTTCAAAAGTAGACCATTGTGTTGATGGTGTATTCTAGTGATGTGTTCATCATTTCAATGTAATATTCGATCGTTTTTTTGGCTTATTTATAGTAATGGATGTTTACATCTATGGTATAATCTTATGAATGGTATAATATAAGTGTAATGAGGAATGTTATTAGTGGACATATTGTTTGTTAGAGTATGGAGGTAGAGATGGTTGTGACTGCCCTTTGTAGTTTTTTCTCATGAATCTAAAGTCTTGGCAATGCACCTCAAGTGACACCTTCCTTATCCCTAGGGATTGATATGTCTGTGCTAGAATACAAACCTTTTGTTGGATAAACCTATAGACTCTGATTTTCTACTATGAGACAACAAATGATTTCATTGTTGGGACTTCATAATGAAAATAGGGAGATCTTGGTAGAATGATGGAGAAACTCATGAAGGAAGACCTTAAGGATTGGTTTGATGATGAGTAGATCTCTTTTCTAGACACATTAATGCTCCTCTAATTGGATGGACATTGTAGCGATTAAAGGACCATGAACTATTTAGTGATCTTTGTGAAATATTATGGGTCTAATTGTAACATCCCCAATTTTAGTCCTTGTCAATTATAATGTAATTGTGCAACTGTGATCTAGGCTGGTGAGGTGATATGTTAATATGGTTGAGAGTCGAGCCATGTAAAATTGTACATTGTAATTATTAAATAAAAAGTAAATCACTAGCTGCGATACAAGAGGGATGGTAACGATGGGGGGCTATGATTCCACAAGAGAGGGGGCTTAATGGGGCCTTTGAGGGTTTTCCACGTGCCTTGAGTCTCAAGACATCTTCATCAATCAATTGCCATTTATCCATTTATCCCTTTGAATTATTTAGCACTCACTCATTGAATTCATGTAAGAGGTTGTTAATTTCTCTAAAACCAACAACTTGATAAATAATGTCAAATTTGATTTATACTATTGGAATTATTTAACTTTGCGACAAAAATTTCAGAAAAGCAAAATCACACATGGACAATTATTTTTCTACTCTTCAAGATCAATTCTTCATTCAAAATAAATTCAGAACTTACAAGAGCTCTCGTACTCAGGAAAATGGCTTTGAGAAGAAAAACCACAAACACCCTACAAACCTAATAAATCACAATGCCTCGATCTACGTGTAGTTGATCTGTTGAGGTTTTATGTATGACTTGTTGGGCCTATTGTACGACCATTCTGTTGTTGTAATAAATCTTTTCAACTCACATGTGCTACCTCGATACGTGTGCTTCTTCGATTTCCATGCCGCCTTAATTTGCATGTTGCCTCAAAATTGTTATTGCCACGATTTGTGTGTTGCCTCAAAATTTGTGTTGCCTCAAAATCTATGCTGCCTCGATTTACACGTAGTTGCTGCTGCCATGTTCTCTCCTCACCAAATTGCTCAATTTGATGGGAATAATGAACGTGTGTCTTGACTCCTCCCTTTGTTGTCCTTTTATAACATTGATTTGAGCCAAATACCTAATCTCAACGGACGAGATTAAATCTCATTCTCCCGTTAGATCAATGGCTCATATTTAATTTAAGTCACTAGTGCCAAAAATTAGGCACTTTATTACATTAAAATCACTTTAAAAAAAGACATTCACTTTATTAATTAATTAATAAAGCGAACTCCCAAAAAGCATAGGAGTCATTAAATGATGATTTCCACAAGTTAGACACCTCTTGTGGAAATACATGTCTGAGCTACAGTCATCAACAGAGGTTGGGTGAGAAATTCAACCCACTTAGTTATGAAAACATGGGTTGAGTGTAGTCATCTTTGGGGGAAGAGTAATAGTCAAAAAAGCATGGGAGAAGAGGATCTCGTGGAGGGAGTTCAAAAAGTATTTTCAGAATAAATACTTGTCAGAGCAATATTATGACGAGAAGATGCAAGAGTTATTCGAACTCAAGCTTGGAATCATGGTGTGGGGAAAGAGAATCAACCATGCTAGCCACATAAATACAACTTGGTAGGCTGTGTTTGAGGCTGAAAATAAGGTTATATGCATTTAAGTGTGTTTCTTATTGAGGAAAATACCCAAAGAACATTGAGAAGGTTGTGTGAGCTCTCTTAGAGCAATTGATAATTCATGGAGTCCCCAACTAAGAGATTCCTATCCAACCATGTGCACTAGAGCCCTATAGGGAAGTGGTAAGGCCTGAGGGATTGTGTATCAGAGAAGGGGGATCCCATTCCTTGGGTTGTGCAAGTTGAGGGGAAGAGAGTGTTGGTGGATTGGAATTGCTGTTGGAGTAGAAACCTGGGAATTGGGTTGCTAAGTGTGTGGACGGTGGAAAAGAGAGCCAAACCTCCTTGTGGACTCATAACCTTTGCTTGGTTGTTTCTTTCTATTGAAATAAAATTAACAAAAATCCTATGGCTCGGAGGAACATCCCTTTGTATACAACCAATTGGTTCATCTACTCAAATATAAGTTTTATCTGATATTTTATCACGTTTATTATGTTAATTTAGACGTGTAAAGACAAATACTGGAATGTTGTTGTGTTTGCTTGAATTATTGCATTCATGCTTTTAAATATGTTGTTAGTTGCATGTTAAATTTGTGTGCATGTTTCCCTATGTTAATTGTATTTGCATAGGGTGTATTAATATTTTTTTAGCAGGTTGGGTACGTTACACGAATTTTCTATGAGCCTATTTGAATGGTTGTAGAGACTTTAAGAGAACCCCAAATATCGAAAATGGAGAGAAGGGGAGACTGTAACCTAGAATGCTTATATTTTGATTATGTTACAAAGTTGCAATGAACTTACAATGAGAGTTATAGATTTATGGGTCAAAGTACGCTAGAATCCTATGTTGTGGAGATTTTAGTATAATGGTGTCAATCCTATTCATGAGACGAAGAGTAATTTATGAGAGGGCCAAGAGGAAAGCTAGTAAAAGAAGTTCCTACTTGGGTGAAGTTGTTTTTGGTGGAGGAATAGTTGTTTCCTTTTACACCAAAGGAGATGAAAGTGTAAGCCCCACATTGAGAGGTGTGTTGGGATGTTGTTGGTGAAGCTGGAGGGTTAGAAGGGGGAGTGGGAAACCATGGAAAAAAGTTGAGAAAGAGAGATAATGGACATATCCTTAAGGCATGTTGCAATAACTAACTAATGGTGGTTAAGACATATGATATGGATTGATGAACATAGACAAGCATTACAAAGGGAGATAATTAATGGAGAAAAAGGTGAGCCGTGACTACAAGAATTGGAAAATCTAAGGAAAGAGGAGAAAAATATGGCCAATGGTTACAAGAAAGAGGGTTTCTAAAAGAGTAAGACCCCACTATTCAAAGGGAGAGTGGAATGACATCCACAAGATTTGAGGGACAAACTAAAGGA
This sequence comes from Picea engelmannii, assembly GCA_009831015.1. Lineage (NCBI taxonomy): Eukaryota > Viridiplantae > Streptophyta > Pinopsida > Pinales > Pinaceae > Picea > Picea engelmannii. The sequence continues at coordinate 454,067 of ML793659.1, read as the reverse complement.
GCCTTGACAATGGATGTGGGGGTACAAGCAGATGGGTCAAAAACATTGTAGCATGAGGTCACATGTGATGATACATATGGACAACCAATTAGTGGAAACCTTGACATAGAAACATAACCCAATGATGCGACTATTAATATATTTTAGCTATTTAGCGAAGAAGAACCAATAGACATGGTAACCTTGAAAGGAAACATACCTAACACAACACCTACACCACCCCTTGCACATTCTAATCATAGTAAGGTAACCCTAAATCCCATTAATCCAAAGCTTATTATACAACATTGTAGCCAAGGTAAAGAAGTAACAATAACAAGTAGTAGTAGAATTCCACCAAATTATGGTAAAGATTAAGATAATAACAATCCAAGTAGTCTCTTTTTGGATAAAAATCAAAACCTTGTTGTTGAGTTGGGACAAAGAGGATTTGTGTTTATTAAAATTTTAATATCAGGTTGGTTGAAACACAACTAGATTCCATGTTGTGGTTTCTAGAGTTCTTGGGCAAAGGAGATAGAGACGTTGAGCAACACTAGTTTTTATGTGAAGCAATATGGAGTGTTAAGTATATAGTGACTATTGAAATGAAATTAGTTGAGTTTCAAACAATGTTGCAAGTTCACACTCTACATTGGTATATGAAATATGTACATAGCACCTTGCAAGTAATTACTAACACAATGAATGAGGTCAAGAAATCACTCATTGTAAAGTTCCAAAAACTAAAGATAGAGTAATAGAGTTGTGCAAAGTTGAAAGACATCAGGCAAATTGTAGGGGATAGTGCATGGGAGTATGAGTAAAGGTTCAAAGATTTGATGAGTAGGCTAGCCTACCATATCCATGGCACTTAGCATAAAGAGTGGTTCATTGGAGGGATCCTACCTTTGACAAGGATTTCGTTGATGCAACAAAGATGGGCTTCGCATAGAAAGCTTCATAATGTGTTGTAATATTCTAGATATAGAAAAGTATGCATAACATAAATAAATAGCTAGAAATGGCAGATGAACAACAATATAACTAGAACAAAACCACAATAATACCAAAATGATACCGGATTAACACCAGAAAGGGCACTTTGATCACTGAGAGCAATGTTCACCTACCTCTTCGAGGGGGCAACCTCCAGCAGATCATAACTCTATTACAATAATATCCAAGACAAAAGTTCTCATACCCTCGATTCCTATTTATACTAAATATGTCTATCAAAAGAACCATCTAGAGGAAGACCCTTCTAGAAGTGGAAGCTTCTATTAGGTCCTCTTACATTGGACTTATTCTTCCTTATTGCTATGCCTTATTAATATTGACCTTTATTACATGGAAATATATTATTTTACCTATGTGAGGGGTTAGGTCCCTAACATGTGTGATGAGGATTGAATTGATGGTGAGATATCTTGGCACTTAGTTTAGTCATCTTGCAGTGATCCTTACTTTCATTACAACTCCTGAGATAACACAAGTCCATAATCAACCATCAACTTTGACAAAGAAAATATAGGAACTGGTAAGGACAAAGTTAGGCTACAAACAAGTGTGTTGTACCATATGAAAAGCCAAAGGACACCTAACANGTGTGGGGGGCTAGGTCCAACTCTCTACTAGGCCCCTTTCTAGGAAGATCATCAAAAATATTGTGAAATGTGCAAGACATATGGTGATTCCTCACAATTGTTCCCAATCCTGCAAAAGTACTCACTAGTCCCAAAGACCCTATATTGTGATTTTTGTCAAGAGAAAACACATAACATAAGAAAGTTGTAGGGCCTTATAGGTTCTAATAGAGAGGTTAGAGAAAACTTATTATCAAAGTTGTGGAAAGGGCTAGTGAAAATTCTAATGGTGGTCATAAGCAACGAGGAGGAGGTTTTAGAGGAGGTCATAGTGGCGGGAAAATTACACATGTCTCATGTTACAACTACAATAAGATAATTCACATCTAAAGGCATTATCCTCTACCAAGAATACCAAGACGTGGACATTATAGAGTCACATTCCATGCTACAAAAGACTACTCTAATCTTTTGTAGAATTGGGAAGCTAGAACCAAACAAAGAAATGTTAACTTAATTATCTCATAACCAAGAAACATCAAAGTCCCAAAGATTAATGTAGTAACTATAATTGGCACTCGCACTAACGGTGACAAAGGTTCAAAATCACCACTACAAATACATAGAGAAGCACCAAATAATACAGGCTTTGATGGAGCAAAGAAAAAATAGATTTAGAAAGAAGTCATAGGCATCCTATGGGAAGTTGCATTTGTTACCAATAAAAACATTGGTACCACAATAAGTAGTACTAACTCTTATGTAATTTATTTTCCTATTAATAAAATTGTGTGTCTAAGGACACTTCGGCCATTATTGTGGTATCAGAGCTCCAGTAATGCTGCTGAACTGAAGAAGATATTTGCTGATCTGCAAAAGAGATCCCAGCGTTACAGACCAAGGAAAGTCGACACATACTCTGTCAGTAAATCGGTCAGTTATTGTTCCAATTTTTTTTTAAAAGAGAAAAGAAATTGTTGTTAATTTCAGATTTCAGTCATTAGACTCAACAAAATTCATTTTTGCAAATTGCAAATCCTGAAACTTGATTAATTTGTCCATGGCGAATTAGTTTCTGGCATAGTAATTTCTTGTTTTAAAAAAATTCAGTCTTCTGCCATTAAAATGTTATGGTAAATTCTGAGTATTTTCGCTGCACAATTCAACATGCAAAGAATGCATTACTGTCCCTAGCTTCTTTGTAGTGATACATCAGTCTCCATCCTTGTCAATCAAGCTGAAAGCCTCCTTGAACTCGGCTATCTGCTCTTTTGTGTGCGCGCGAATCTTGGTTTGCATTCCTCCTGTACACATGGCGTTGTTGTATGCACTCCCATATCCCATTACAATATCATGAAATTTAAGCCTGCACATTTTCGCATTTGATCTCGCACATGTACAGGCGGATAGAGTACTTTTAATTTGATGGCATGGCTGTACATCATATTAAAATTATCTATTGTGTTCAAGGAAACGCAACCTGTATGTAAATTACAAATGCAACCGTGTTCAACCCTTGCAAATCTCGTGCTAATACTCGCGCTAATATTTGATATTCTGTAACAAAGAAGTTCCTCCAGCATCGAATCACCCAACAATGGTATGGTAAATGATATCTGCGCGATTGGGTTGATCAGACTTCGGCCATTGTTGCGAGTGGGTTAAAATGTTCAGATTTGTACAAAGTTTGCATGCACGAATCCTGCACTCCAGCAAGGTGAATCACAATATTTTTGGAATGATGAACCTATACATTTAAAAATCCGTGTGATAAGATCTGATACGCATTTAAAAATCCATGTGATCAAATCTGATACGCATTTAAAAATCCGTGTGAATCTGAGATCCATGTAACAAGATCTGTGCTAGATCCGTGTGAAGCTGGAGATCCGTGTTGATTAATTCGCTGTGCAATTAATCAACTTCTGTTGGAGGAAACTTAATCAATTAATCAATTAATTCTATGCCCATTGATAGTTGATAGCGCGCAAACTGTAAAAAGATCTACGAAGGAATGAGAGGGTTATTTGGTATGAATTGAATTACTGGCGCAAATTTTTGGTGTTCGTTTCAACCAATAAATAGAGATACAGATCAGCCATTTCAGATCAACCATTTCAATCAGATCGGCCACTGCCAGCTTCAACAGAAGGAGATTTTCTTTGTCAAGTATAATTGCTATTATCTTGATGTGCATTATCTTATTATCTTCTCAAGTGATTTTTTTGTAACTCAAAGTCTTTTTACTTTGATGGGGGGCAAAATTGCCAGATTTTTGTAAAAGTGTAAAATTTTGAAAGTTCTTTGGATTTGACTGGAGCCAAGTACAAAGCTCAGTCATTTTTTCCTTGTTTCAACAACTATATGAGGGTCAAGGCCAAGCCCCGATAGATCGTCTTTGGTGTGATGCGTTTGGTGTGTTGTTCATCTTCATATTTCTTGGCATGATTATTTCTGGTGCATACATTCACTAAACTACAATGTCGAAATTAATTAATTTATTCTCCGACACAGATAAACTTGAAGGCACAAAATCTTACAAAACATGGAAACGACTCATTGAAAGCACTCTCATTTACAATGAACTTTGGCGTGATATATGTAATGAAGATACTAAGCCCACTAAGCCGACAGATGCAGCGACATTAGCAAAA
>ML793659.1:430477-447364 GCA_009831015.1 Picea engelmannii | reverse complement strand
TCTCACATTTAGTTGTGTCTCACAAACTAACAAGATCCACCACATTGGTAGATTAGAAATTGTTTAAGTAAACCTCATAAGAGTGAAAATAATAGCTACTTTAGAAGTTATAGAAATTATGGATGAAAAAGACTTGTATCTTGCACTACTAGGAATTGAATGGGCATATGATGATGATGCAATCATTAACTGAAAAAAGAGGAAAAAATGTTTTTAAGACAAGGGAACTTGAGCCACATAACCAATTCATCTATATCAAGGACCTCGCTATATCGAGCTGACAGAAGGAAAGATGCAGGAGAACACTATTGACCATATCTACAAACTCACTGTAGGTATGAGGGAAAAACATGTTAACCCTATGACAAATCGAGCTATTGTTTGGCATGGTATTTGCTCCTTTGAAATAGAATCAAATGATTTGTTATAACATTATGTTACAAAAGTGGAAAAAATGCAAACATGAACTATTTTATAAGCATTTTGCTTAAAAAAAAATGTCAGAGAGATAACTCCTAGAACCACCCATGTATGATCAGAATGATGGCATTGAATATTTCATAGAGTAAATGGAACATTCCATTGAACGATAAAAGAGAATTACAACATTGGATATGGTACTAAGATCCACTCCATCATGGTGGAAAAAACGTAAGGATTCAATGCAAAGCTAGGAGGAAGTCCAACTAGTTATCATATATTGGTTTCAAAATCCAACCAAAGAATAGTCTCGTGGACCAAAATCTACTAAAGGCTTCAATTGCACCATCTTTGAGTTATATCAAGGAAAAATAAACCTAGAAATACATGTGAAGAATTATATAAACTAGTGGATGCAAGCAATACATCCTAAGAAACTATGGGTACAAATGTTCATTCATACACTCGAACCAATCCCTAAAACACGTACATCTATGAAGAGATACAAAGGAAAAGCAAGACCTGGGATACAATATAGATTTTGTTTTATAAGAATTTATCCGTTGATGTTTTGGTAGCTGTGGGAGGAACTTTCCTCTAAAATACCTTTCTTAGATGAAGAGAAGATTCCAAAAGTCCAAGAAGACCATTAAACAACAAGACGAATTCCCAGAAGAGAAGTCGGCCCACACAGAAAAGAATAAAGTAAAAATAATATTCCCAAAGAAGAAGTTGGCCCAGGCAGTTGACTTGAAGACTATAAATAAGGAGGACGTCTAACTCATTTGGACACACTCACAACACACTCTCTCACTGAGGAAAAGGTGCACAAGTTTGAGGAGGAAGAGGAGACCCAGAGCTGGGGTTTTGGTTATTCTTAGTGGCTAATTTATCTTGTGCGCTATCTCTTTAAGGAGGTGCACTCTTCTTATATTGTGCTATTGTTGTAGTTGTGAGCACTAGAGGTGTGCTATCCTAGTGTCGGGGTTTATATCTAGTCTATGGCTCTTGAGAGCTGGTGAATGGTTGGATTTTGTGAATGAAATATGTCTAAGAAAGGTTGATGTGTTTTTCCCCCATTTGGGGTTTTCTCAGGATAAATCTCTTGTGTTCTTTTTGTCTCTTGTTTATGATTCTACTACTCAGTACATGGTAATGAATTAAAATAACACTGGTAATGCTAATGCTCTGTAAATAAAGAAAATCTAACATGGTGTCAGAGCTGGTTACCTTCAGAACAATTTGACCACTATAAGAAAGATCACTACAATAACACCTTGCAACTACAATACCTTGTCAAGATCATTGAGCACTATCGCAAGGTCATTGGGGATGATTCTTTCAGAAAGTAGTGCACCCTACACTAGCGCACCCCCTAAAATCCTGAGCGTGTAGTTTTTTGAGGTTTGAAAAATTGAGGTTTTTCAGTGCTAGGGTTTCTACCAATGAAAAATGTCAACAAACATGAGAGTTGAATATAGATTGGATGGAGTAGATAACTTCAGATCCTGGAAGCACATAGTTCTCCTCATCTAGAAGAGAATGAGTTATTGGATCATATCAAACAGACTCTTCCAGAACCAGAAGAAGAAGACGCTAAAGAAAAGTTCAGGAGGAATGAGGTCATCCGAATCAATAAAGGATCATCTGATACTTAATGTATCAGAATGGAAGACACCGAAGGAAATATTTTATGCCCTAACCAAACTTTATGAAAGTAAGAATACCAGTCAAAATCTTACTCTAAAGAATCAACTCAAAAATGTGACAATGAACAAGTCAAAAACAATAGCCAACTATTTCATGAGGATCTCGCAAATCAAGGACCAGTTAACATCCATTGGAGATCCAATAGAAGACACTAAACTTGTGACTACTACACTCAATGGATTTCCCTCCTATTGGGATCCATTCGTTCAATGGATTTGCGGCAGAAGAAAATTACCCAAGTTCAACAAGCTATGGGAAGACTGGACCCAAGAGGAATCCAGGTCGATATCCAAGTCACATAAGTCAAATGATGATGAAAATCAAGCCCTTGTTGTCCAAGTAAAGAAAATAAAAGAAAGGGAAGAAGGAGATATGAAGAAATCTTAGAGACCATGTTATAAGAAGGATGTGTCAAAGATCAGATGCTACAACTACAAGGAGATGGGACATTATGCCGCACAATGTCCTCTTAGACATGAAAAGGGAAAGAAGAAGCACCATTCACATGCAACAAATACTGAAGAGAAGAAGTCAAAGGATGAAGAGTATGTATTTTAGCCAGTGGTGCTTCCAAGCACATGACCGGGGAGTGGGAGAAACTATAGAATACAAGTCAAGTGGGACAATAACAACTAAACTCCAAGTTTGCATATCAGGTTTGATATTTTATATTGTTGCATTTTAAATAAGTGTTATAATAGTCTTTAGAATTCTATTATTTCTATTGCTATTGCTAGTTTAATAACACTTGATTATTGTTGGTACAACTGCCATTAAGTAAATGATCATATTAATAATACACTTGTTTACAAGATAATTTGATCTCCTCTAGGAGATTTTCTTGATTGTTGACCTTGTTCCAGGTAGGTTATCTTGTAAATTCCATGGAGGTTACCATGGAGATGTTGTTGTTATTGTATCTTTTTCCGGGCAGGGCATAGGTAATAGCTCTGAGAGAGAGCTATAATGATGGTTGCAGGAGGAAACAATTTAGATGGTCTTTAGTTGATACATGGAGCAGACTACCCAGACATAGAGTTGTGCACATCCATGTAATGAAGGAGAAGAGCACAAAGTTAGAACCTTATGGCAAGAAGGGTACTTTTGCGGATACAAAGTATCTCATATGGAGATCGAGTGTAAGGAGAAGAAGGCTTCAAAGGTGACCATACAGATCCCTCTAGTTCAGTTGATCACTCTTCATATCACCATGACTAGTTAGTAAATCTAGAAGGGCCTACCTAGAATCGTTACAGTGACAAGGAAGAGACCATCATGGCCCTGTGATACTTTGCAGGATGAAAAGGGGGATATAGATATATTGAATTGATAAGCCATATCATGAGGAGGAGCATATGGCTCCACCAGTGGTGAGGCAGGTGACCCAACCAAGTACTAACTCAGAAGGAGATAGGGTTCAGAGGGAGTCATCTCTCAAGATCTAGTAAGGAGGAGCAACCTCCCCAGGACAGTTCATAGGATATCAAACTTCAGATGAGGTCAACACATGTAGAGGGAGCAGATGGATCCAAAAATTATATAGACTCAGAGGGAGTCAAGCTTCAGAGGGAGTGTGCAGACTCAAAGTGAGAATGATCACAGAGAGAATCAATGGCTTAGAGAATTTCATTTACAAAGTATTCCTCCTCAGTTTCAGAGATGTCTTCTAGGACTAACATACAAGAGGCTAGATTGAAGCTTCAGAGGTTTCGAGGAGATATGAGACCTCCTCAGAGAATTCCCTTATTTCAATGATAGAGGAGGAAGCCAGTCAGAAGGACTAGGATATGGATTCTGCCTTGGTTTTGAGATGAGAAGGGAAGTCAGTGGTGAATTCCAATTTGATCTATAAGATCAAGCATGCTGCAGATGGAAACATAGACATGTACAAAGCTTGATTTGTGGCCCGAGGATTCTCCCATCAAGAGGGAGAATATTATGATGAGACACTTGCTCCAGTAGCTAAAAGAAGTGTACACAGAGTAGCCACAAGAGACACGAGAAGGAGTCTCATGTCTACAGATTGATGAAGGTTTTGTACAGGCCTAAGCATGCACCCAGGGCATGGTATGCCAGGATAGATAACTACTCAATGAGCTTGGTATTTACCAAGAGTGATGCAGATCCAAAACTTTACTATAAGGTTGAGAATGGATATCCCCTGATCTTGGTTCTATATGTGGATGACCTGTTTTTGACATGAGACGAGAGGATAAGCCAATTTTGATACACTGTGACAATCAAAGTTGCGTGAATCTTACTGAGAATCATGTATTTCATGACAAGTATAAGAACATAGAGATCAAATATCACTACATCAAAGACATGGTGCATAGAGGAATTATAGAGCTCCAATACATATCCATGAATGAGCAGATAACATACATTCTCACCAAGCCTCTATCTAGAGTGAAGTATGAGTACTTTAGAGATAAGCTTGGCGTGATGCAGAATGTCCACCCTCGTTGAGAGGGAAGTGTGTTGTTTCTTCTCATGTCGGCTAACCCCTTTGGCCAATGGTTCCCTAGATCAATCATTTGAGTTGGTTGAGGGGGTAATGCACTGTCGGACCTGATGAGAGAAGAAACATCACATGCTACTAGATGAGACTATAACTATGTCTGATGGCATTGTAGTAGTTGTGTGCTACTAGTTGATTGCTGCATAGTTATAGAGACATTTACTATGAATATGGTTGATGGCATTGTAGTAGTCGTGTGCTACTAGCTTATTACTGCATAGTTATAGAGACTATGGCTATGGATGATGGCATTGCAGTAGTTGTGTGCTACTAGCTAATTGTTGCATAGTTATAGAGACTATGACTATGACTGATGGCATTGTAGTAGTTGTGTGCTACTATCTAATTGCTACATAGTTATAGAGGCCATGATTATGGCTGGTGGCATTGTAGTAGTTGTGTGTTACTAGTTGATTGTTGCATAGTCATGGTGATTGCAGACTATGATTATGGCTAATGGCATGGTAGTAGCTGTGTGCTACTAGTTGATTGTTGCATAATCGTAGAGACTGTTGGACAACATGGTGGTAGCTTGTGTAGCTATTACTTGATTGCAGGACATAGACATCATGTCTCTAGACAGTAGTTGTGTGCTACTTGGAGTGGTTATGTACCACTAGATAGTAGTTGTGTACTATTATGGATCGACACAGTCGTGTTCTATTGGATGGAATTGTTGTAGCTGTGTGCTACTAGCTAATTGCCATGGAGACTATTGGTTCACATTGGGAGTAGCTGAGTGCTACTTGATTGTAGAAACTATGACAGATGATTCGAGCTACCGATGGCATTGCAATAGTTGTGTGCTACCAGCTGATTGCAGAGAATTCAATGGAATACTAGATGAAGACATCGTGAAATATGCCTCCCTAACTAAGAGGGAGTGTTGATGTTTTGGTACCTACGGGAGGAAATTTTCTCTAGAATAAATTTCTTATATTAATAGAAGATTCTGGAAGTCCAAGAAGACCGTTAAACAACAAGAAGAATACCTAGAAGAGAAGTCGACCCACACATAAAAGAATAAAGTAAAAATAAGATTCCCATAGAAGAAGTCGGCCCAGGAAATTGACTTGAAGACTATAAATAAGGAGGAAACATAGCTCATTTGGAAACACTCACAACACTCTCTCTCACTGAGGAAAATGTGTGCAAGTCTGAGGAGGAAGAGGAGATGCAGAGCTGGGGTTTTGGTTATTCTTGGTGGCTACTTTATCTTGTGCACTATCTCTCTAAGGAGGTGCACTCTTCTTATATTGTGTTGCTGTTGCAGTTGTGAGCACTAGAGGTGGGCTAACCTAGTGCTAGGGTTTATATCTTTTTGGTGGTTCTTGAGAGCTAGTGAATGGTTGGACTTTGTGAATGGAATCTGTCTAAGAAAGGTTGTTTGGTTTTTCCCCCATTTGGGGTTTTCCTAGGATAAATCTGTTGTGTTCTTTTTGTCTCTTGTTTATGCTGCTACTGCCCAGTACATGATATATATATGTTAATGGTAATGAAGTAAAATAACATTGGTAACACTAATGCTCTGTAAATAAAGAAAATCTAACATTATCATTTACTAGTAAGACTCAAGAACTCATTATTTCACTAAATAATATCAAATCATTCATATTTGATCACATGTGGGTGAACCAAAATGTTCCAGTATGCAACACCAATTGAATAGAGTTATGGTACTAGTAGAAAGTACCCTTCAAGTGCTCAAATGTTGCCAAAAATTTGGACAAAATGATGACAAGGATGATGACTTAGATGAGTTGTGTTATCTCACCTTCAAATAAATAGAAGAGGGAAAGCAAGTGAAAGATATAGTCAATCAATCACACCATTGAATATATCAAGAACTATTGAAGGTTAAGAAGATCAACATCTTGGAAGAAAATCCAAGAATGGTATTAGTGGAGGATACTGGGATGAGAAGATAGTGTGGGAACTAGAAGCACTACTAAAAGAGTAAAATGATATATTTTCACAAAAAATTATACAACTAAAAGGCATCAAAGGGGGCTTAGTCAAAATGAAGATAGAAATCAAGCCAAATGGGAAACCCACAAAGAAGAGACCCTACAAGCTTAACCCTGGGGTTAAGCAAAAAGTTAAAGCATAGATTGGTAAAATGATGGTAGTTGGGTTAATATTCCTGGTAGAAATATTTGACTAGATAAACCCAATTTTTATCCAGGATAAGAAAATAGGAATGGGTGAGATTAGTGTATGTGTACATTTCAAAGCACTAAATGTAGCTTGTGTCCATGAACCATTCCCAACTTACTTATAAACTGGTTCTCTAGGTATCACGAGGTCTAAAACATTGAAGATGACAAAAGGAAAATACCATCACGATAGAATGGGGATCTTATGCCTACAATGTTGTGCCATTTAAGCTAAAGAATGCACCAACATTGATCTGTAAATGGTAGGACTATGGCCTGCCCATTTTATCAACAAGGATCTCTGTAGATATAAATAATGCTCTCTACTGCTAATCACCAACATGTATACAAAATAATGGCTTTATCAATATCAATTACACAACATTCTATAAATTTTCACATAACCAATTGTAAATTTGTTCATTCTTTCAATTGGTCACTCCATAAAAACTTCCCAATAAATTGTTGGCTTCCCCCTCTTCCTTTGTGTGAGGGAATTTAAATGGTCATCTCCACGGTTTTAGGTGTTATTTATCACTATGCATCAGTTTAAAATACTGTAGAACACGCTCCTATTCACACTTCATTAACCATTTAATGAAGGTTGGGTTTAATAAAATAGAATGCTCAACTTTCAAATACAATGACTCAAAAGACAAATGGGAGTCACTGCATTAGCCTGTGGTCTAATAGAAATAAACAATTCATTGGTTGTATCTATATCCCAATGCTCCATTCACAACAAGATTTATTGTAAGATGACCAACACTATGCTCAAGGTGCAGTCAAGCTATGGCTTGTGGGTCACACAACAATTTTTTAATCAAGTGTTCAATAAATTGAGGCAATAGGTCATTTGTGTATTGGTGTCTTGGAATTGCATGGGACAAGAAAAGTCCCAACACATGGCTATAGGGTATGATTATCCATCCATCATCAAATTAATTGGTGATAGAGAAACCACCAATTTGGATGTATAATGTGGTGTACTCAACAAGTTTCACACCAATGATTTAGCAAACCAACAAACAAGAGAATGTTGTAGAATGTGGGTAGTGATAACTCACACCCATGGTTAAACATTCCACAATATAAATCACACAATTAATTAACCAACATTGTAATATTACAACCAAATGACTTTTTAGTGTTATAGAGAACATAATGTATGGCTATAAGTAGGCATTCAATGCATGGCCAACAATGGGGGTGTATCAAAAAGTGCAAAACTATTTTATACCAGAGATCAAATGAATTGGTGATTGGGTTTAATCAACAACAAAGTAGAGAATTGGGGCAGTGATGGAGTAGTTTTTGTGGTTTACATAATACTCAAACAAAAATTAAAATCCAAAACTGAAAATAGGCCTATAAATACTCAATCACATATCAATGAATTCACACCATAAACATTTTTACTCTAGAAGACCGTCTGGGAAGACAAAAACCAAGTTCTAGGGGATTTTCTTTAAGCTAGAAATTGATTACAAAAGGGTGAGCTATACACAGATTTAGTGTATCGTTACTCACTAACAAGAAATTTGTAGATGGCCCTGGCTCAACAACAATCTTTACTTATCATTGGATAGACTCAATGTCTTCTTCTCCTCTGATCATCAAGAAGACTACTTCTTTGAGCTCTCATCTCTACTACTACCTTTATTCATTTCCTCATCATCTCTCCTCTATGTTCCATTCAATGCTCTTTTTCATTACAACCTTCATTTTTTTATGAGTTGTCTTGGAAGTCCAACCATCACAATGGTTTATTTCAACTTCCAATGGAATTTTGAACATTTTCTCAACTTTGCCCAAAAAACAATTAAACGCTTATTACAAAGTTTACAGAGAGATTTTGGCGAGGATCCAATTCTGATCACACCTCCCCATTTGCAAGATTTTGGTCCCTAAAATATTCAACTCCCTTCAATCTTCTTCTTCTCTACCTTCAAGCATCCTTCAGAAAATATCCAAGAAATGGTGCATCCTCCATTGTAGGATAGAAGATAGGGGTTGAATACGGGAGCTACCTTTGGCATAAGCATATTGTCCATCTCATGGTTATAGATGACATTCATTATTGCAATATGTCATTAGACAACTGTGGGTCCTTGGGATGTAAGTGCAATCAACTTCTCTTTCCCCTAGACCTTAACTCTCTAAGATTTGTTCTTGGTTGTTCGATTCTTGGGATGGAGTTTTGGGTGAAGCCTACAACATTTGGCTTCCCAATGTCCAGTCAATATGTAGTACTAGAAATAGTTCCTACATGGTTTTCTTGGCTTTCTAGAGTGAAAATAATAGCTAGCTTTATGACCCCTCACAACTACATTTGAACCCAAAATCCAACGACATCCTCTGACGCAACCCAAAAAATTGGCCTTGTCATCGGATTTTACCTTTAAAAATTGTAATTTTCTTGTTTTTTTTTTAATTGTCCCCGATGGTCGTTGGATATTCGACTAATAAGGCATTGTCATCGTTTTTTCTACGTCTAGGCGTCAGATGTTCTACGACAATGAATGATACAGATGTGGACTTGAATTGTATGAGGTATGCCTTAATATATATATATATATATATATATATATATATATATATATATATATATATAGATTTAATATTGATAGAATTATTGACTTGTATTGGTATATTATTGTATAAAATTAGTGTTCAAATTTAATTATGCCATTTTCTAGTATGTCGGTATATGTTGTAGGAAACATTTCTGAACTATGACAAAAAACACCGATTCATTTATTTTCTAGCACATATATTTTGTCAGGTTTTGGGGAATTGAGAGTGATGTGGGGGTGGGGGCAGATGAGCTTCCACCTTCACGTGGTTGGCTTCGTTCAGTAGAGAATATTAAAAAATTCTCGAAACAAAGAGAAGATCAGTAAGGTTAATGCACAACTATGCTTATTTCACTTAAATCATTATTATATAATATTTAATAACTCAAAAATAAGGCATGCCTACTCATGTACTTGAAATCAACACATATAAATGACATGTGAATGGGGCCAATGTTGAAATTTTTTCAATTTGTGCTTGTATGGACGAAAATTTGACATGGTTAGACTAGACACATGCATTGATGGTATGGGAGGGTTTCCAGACGCAAACATGACTCGCACAAACAATTCGATAATCAAACAACAAGCCTATAGAATAATTAATGTGAATGGGGCCAATGTTGAATTTTTTTCAATTTGTGTTTGTATGGACTAAAATTTGACATGGTTAGAATAGATGCATGCATTGACGATATGTGAGGGTTTTTGGACTCAAACATGACTCACACAAATAATTCGACAATCAAAGAACAAGCCATAGAATAATTAATGTGAATCAAGCCAATGTTGAAATTTTTTCAATTTGTCCTTGTATGGACTGAAATTTGACATGCTAAGACAACACACATGCATTGACGGTATGGGAGGGTTTTCACACTAAAAAATGACTCAAACAAACAATTCAAAAATCAAATATTCTTTGGTTATTCTATCAAAACCCAAAAATAAGGCGCATCTTCTCATGTACTTGACCCTCCTTATAAGTGACATGTGAATGGGGCCAACGTTGATTTTTTTTTCAATTTGTGCTTGTATGGACTTAAATTTGACATGGTTAGACTAGAATCATACAATGGTGGTATGGGAGGGTTTCCGTACTCAAACATGACTCACACAAATAATTTGACAATCAAACAACAAGCCTATAGAATAATTAATGTGAAGGACTAGATGAATTGATACGTAAATCTGACATCAAATTTCAATATGATTATTCCTGAATCCTCTACAAATATACAAGATCAAATCCTATTTCATAAAAATCTTTGGTTATTTTATCATAACCCAAAAATAAGGTGCGCCTGCTCTTGTACTTGAAACCGACACATATAAGTGACATGTGAATGGGGCCAACGTTGAATTTTTTCAATTTGTGCTTGTATGGAATGAAATTTTACATGGTTAGACTAGATGCATGCATTGAAAATATGGGAGGGTTTCCAGACTCAAACATGACTCGCATAAACAATTCGACAATCGAACAACAAGCCTATAGAATAATTAATGTGAATGGGGCCAATGTTGAAGTTTTTTTGAATTTCTGCTTGCATGGACTGAAATTTGACATGGTTAGACTAGATGCATGCATTGATGATATGGGAGGGTTTTTGGACTCAAACATGACTCAAATAAACAATTCGACAATCAAATATTCTTTGGTTATTCTATCAAAACCCAGAAATGAGGCGCACCTGCTCATGTACTTGACCCCACTTATAAGTGACATGTGAATGGGGAAAACGTTGACATTTTTTCAATTTCTGCTTGTATGGAATGAAATTTGACATGGTTAGACTAGACACATGCAATGACGGTATGGCAAGGTCCAATTCGAAAAAAAAAAGAAACCAGGAAAATTACAAAATTTAAAGGTAAAATCCGACGACAAGGCCAATTTTTTGGGTGGCGTCGAAGGATATCATCGGATTTTGGGTTCAAATTTAGTTGTGAAGGATTCTTAGTTGTGACATTTCTTTGATAACTACCATCAAAACCATGCCCATAGGAATCCATTCCCACAAGGAATGATCAATAAATGTCATCATCATTGTCATAGTATTGCAGCAACGAAGTTTCAATGAACATGATGTTCTCCATTGTTATAGCATCTTCGCCGAAACTGTTCGAAAACATGGGACTTTGGCCCATGATTTTGGTGGCAAGAAGAAGACACTAGATGGAATTTTGTATTTAAATAATGATTTTGTACTAATATTTTTTATGGAGTAAAAAAGTTCTTAGATGAGAGAAAAAAACAAAGACAAGACATAACTAATGAAGCTTGTGCAATTTATCAAGTTCTTATTTTTTGATGTTATTGCATGCCCTTGGAGTACTATATGCGAGGACGTGCGTCTTGAACAAATTTTAAAAGAAACAACTAAAAGATATTGTATTAGGACTAGACATGGGAAATAATGAACTTTGAATGGGGCCAACGTTGAAATTTTTTCAAATTGTTTCTGTATGCACTAAAATTTGACATGGATAGACTGTTTGCTTTCCTTGACGATATGGGAGGGTTTCCAGACTCAAATATGAATAACACACCCACTCTATATATCAGATCTCATCCTCGTTTTGTTTGAACTTTCTCGAATGGTTATTTTCTTTATATTCATCGCTTGTGAGGATATCGTAAAGATTTTAGAATATACATAAGATCTATTAGAAAAGGATGATACCTTGTTCGAAGAACTTGATGAAATATATACCATAGAGGGGATATTTTAAAGGGAAAAAAAAACCCATGGGTCAAGGAAAGAGATAGGAACATAGTTTTAAACTACACAAAATGATAGCTCCTAATAAATAAAAATGTGGTCAAGTAATGGCATGACTTCATAAATAAAGAGGCAAAAGCATATTTCAAGTACCTGTTAACTAATCTTATAACCTACTCTATACAACCATCAATTTCTCTTAGGCCTCATACCAAATATCATCACTAATAACATGAATGTGAAACTTATGGCTTCAATTTCAAAAGAGGAATTGTATGATAAATCAAATGAATGCCAAACTCTTACCAAAAAATGTGTCATGCAATAAATGTAGATCTATTATAAGGAATTAAACAATCAACAAAATCTTGGAAAATACTCAAATCCCTAAACTAAATCTTTTTAACACTTGGTCCCATAAAAGTAGGAAGATTTGGTACTTTCATCTTTCAAATTAGTCTCCATGTGTAAAATTATTACAAAAGTATTTTAACTACTATTTTAAATAGGTTAAGGCCCCTCTTGAAATTTATCATTAAGAGAAACCAGGAGGTTCCATGATAAGATGAAATATTGCAGACAACCTAATTCCTACTAAAGAAGCTATATACTCAACAAAACTGAGAAAAAATAAAAGCATTCTTCTCAAATTAGATCTAGTATTCTTCTTAAATTTTTCATCATGAGGGAGAGATCTAAATTGGAGGAAACATATTATTACCAGGGAGTCTCCAATAATGGTCAAATGACGAACTTGTCATTGAATGGCTATTAGCAGGCCTTGGTAAACAACATACACTTCGACTTTATTGTTGGTCATCTCCCCAAGATTCCAAGAGTAACTTACTTCTCGATGTCTCCATTGGGTCCAAGAAGGACCCCTCCCGCACCTGCCTCCCCTTCCCAACACCTAAATCTAATAACCATAACCATTATCCCTTGTAACCATTTATGTAACATTTATTTTCATCATCATAATCAACATAGTCATCCTGCTCCTCCTCCTCATCGTCATCATCATCATCATTGTAATTGTCATCATCGTCACTATCATCATCATCATTGTCATTGTCATTGTCGTCGTCATACTATAACTATAACCCCTTATCCTTTTAACATTATCACCCTTACTATACAACCCCTTACCTTATAACATTATAATATATTTATTATGTTATTATATAATATTTATTAATATATATATATATATATATATATATATATATATATATATTAATCATAGAATATATATTAAATATAACAAAACATATAATGAAATAACAAAAAAAATTGTAACAATCACCAAACAAAGAAACAAAACCAGGCCGCGAGGTGTGAAGCTATCTGAGCCCAATCGAAACAAAACCCTCTCCACGTGAAGATATTGGAGCGTACCCGAAACAAAACCCTCACGCACGTGAAGACATTTGAGCCCACTCAAGGAAATATGAGACAACCAATGAACAAATGTGAATTGTGAAGAGATTCGACAGTTGAGCCCAACCGTGACAACAAGGAGACAACCCGAGAAAATTTGAATAGATTCAGTCGTGTCGACTACCTGAGACAACAAAGGAACAATGTGATCCCACTAGCGAGGAGGCCCTATCTGATAGCGTGAGAAACTATTGGAGATAAAGATAGTCTTGACCGACTATTTTTTATGTCGAGATGGCTTATTTATGCTTGGGATTGAACCCATATCTTCATCATGGATCTTGTGACAAAAACCCCATGTTCTTTAGACAACCCCCATGTTCTTTGAGTGTTTTGACTCACTAACTAAAAAATAAAGAACTAAAAGGAACAAAAAGACTAAAGTATTTATAGTCCATTCATGCCCTAGACTAGAAGCGATTCTAGGAACTCTAACAACCAACAAAGCATTTGCAAATTCCTATCCCACACAACATCGGCACCCATAACATCTATGTGACATTTCTAGATCTTGAAATAAGAAAACTTTTCATTGTACTCTAGGAGCCTTCTAACACACAAAATACTTTCATCTTTATCGATCTAGGGTTTCAAATAAATACTATTCACTACCCTAATTTAATGGCCTTTTTTCTACTTAAGGTATTTCGTGAAACATTCCCTGAGGAGCATCCATGTAATATCCCTAGGGTTTATAGGCTAAAAAAAAGATAGGCCAACTTGTAAACAAGTTAATTTTGCATAGTACCACACAACTAGACAACCAACATATGAATATAATTCAACACTAATTTTCAGTTTTGTAGCACTGCAATAATACCAACAATAAATAATGTCCAATTTGCTACTAAAATTCAAGAATAGTTGACAGTACCAATAGATTTCTAAGGGCTGTTGCAACGAGTACACCATTCCACAGTTTAGAAATAAACCACAACAATACTACTGCTATAGCATGCTTCGATTCTGACCTAAAACATAAAAATAAATGTCACAAAAACCTGGAAGAGGAATGTCTGCAACTGTGATCTATCCTCGGTTATTTTTGGAGGCAGACATGGGGCCATCCAGCTTCAGGACCCTTCTTCCCTTCTCCAACAAGATCCCTTTGATGCCCTTCCGATCTTTGCCCAATGTAGATAGTTCTTAATGACATGATCATGACAATTTAAGGCTTCACCCCCCCTCAGATAGACCTGTCTAACAAGGAGGGAGGTCCGACTATGTGAAAGTGACCTTTCCAGCGAGCAAATACAATTATGCTCTCCTTATTTTCAGAGATAAGGGGTTCGAACCTCCATAGCTAGTCTCACTTACCCAACATGAAGGTTCGACTTCTTCCAACTGTCTTGAAATAGGGTTCGGCCCCTTCAAAAGGCCTATATTGAGGCCCAACCCTTCCTTGGCTACAACTGTAACATATTTAACCTGGACAAATGCTCAACTCCTCACAATGAATACCCTATAGAAACAAAACAACCAAGGAATGATGATTGCAGAAGATAGTTGGGCAGATCAACAAAAGGTTGAGCTAGGGTGAGTATAGCCCACTGAAACTCAACAGAAGTGAGGCTAAACAACCCTCTACAGAATTGAGGCCAACGCCTCCCAAAGATAGAAGAGTGTCCTCCAAAGATCAATATTATGTCTTTCAAATGAACCTCCATCTCTTTATATAACATTTTTCTTAGGTTTGCTTCCTTGTTTTATGGTGACTTATCCTTCAAGTTAGGGTCTTTTACCCTTTTCCTTACCCAATGGTGGTTTACCCCTTGAGTTGGGGGATATTTTACCCCTTAATTTTCCCAATGGACACCCTTAAAACTAGTCGTTGCCCTCCTTGTGCCCATTAAACCCCATGAATCCCATTTAATGGGGACTATGGCTTACGGGGATTCCCCTTAAGCCACTATGTCCCTCCTTCAATGGGGTCAAAGGGGAGGGGATATGACAATCTAGCGGGCCATGTTGGTAGTTACCTTGTATTTGCATTCAATAATCTTTGCTAACCATTTTCAAATTTCAATTTTCTTTATCTTTGTCTGCATCCCATCCTCTACATAAAATTTGACATCAATGACAACACATTCAACACTTTATGCACCATCCATTTATTTAAGGAACTTTTTCATGTCACATAAGAAGTTCCCTTGTTTCTTACCTATCCAACTCTTTGTTGGCAATAACATTTTGTTTTTGGAGTTTGGTCTTACCTATCAAACATTATACAAGAAGAAATGAATAATAAGTTAACTTTGGTGATACTTGGAACTATAAGCTACAATTTGATATGAAAACTAGCATATCACTTGACCATAAATTGATTACCATCCAAGATGAATCAATTTGATCTGCTCACCAAACCTTATCTCTTATACGATTATAAGATTTGGAGTGTTATCCTTGTTCATACGTGGTAGTTTCACATCGAGAGGGTCTTGACAATCCTGCTTTGACGTCTTGTTTGATGCGAATGGATTATTCCTCAGTGCATTGTACACAAAATGTTTGGTGCCTATTTCATCTCGAGACCACCTTTGGGCTTATCATATACTTTCACATAGTGCAACAAATGGCAAAGTTTTCCTCAGAGCATGATAGATATATTTAAGATTTGAAAGGATATAATTTTTTCATAGACGTTACAAAGCTTGAAAATTTGTGAATCCATGAATCTACTTACACATTCAGAGGACTAAATGATTTTTCACTGGAGGATCTCAAATGGTGGAAAATGTTCTCTAAGGTTGTAATAATTAGTGATTTTCACAATGACCGCCTATCATCATACATTTATATTCCCATATCCCTTGGTGCTTTTGAGTGAAGTATGAATGGAAAAGTGCAGCCCATTAAGAGCCATGCATGACTTTCCACTAGTGTGTGCTCCTGGTGCCAAAATTGGCACTCAAGTGAAGTGAAAAACACTACTAGTGAACTAAAGTGAACAACTGGTTAAAAGGTAAGGTTGAGTTCCACAAAAGCAATAAATCCATCCTCAAAATAATGCGTTGTCCCTCACGTTGAAAATATATTTAACATGTGCACTATGCCATGCATTAAAATTCAACTTTAGTATGTCAATAGTATGTACATACTATTGACAAGCTTCAATAGTATGCATCCTTGAGTCAAGTGAAAAACACTACTAGTGGACTAAAATTAATTGCTAGTTAAAAATGCAAGGTTAAATTCCATAAAAGCAAGAAAACAACCCTCAAACTAATGTTCCATCCCTCAAGCTGAAAATAGATTTAGCAACATGCATGAAAAGTCAACTCTAGTATGTCAATTGTATATACATGACTATCACAAGTGGGGGCATTATGTAGTTGAACATA
>ML793659.1:405400-418436 GCA_009831015.1 Picea engelmannii | reverse complement strand
TATTTCATAAGTCAGAAGCTCTCCCAAGAAAAATTGAACTACACCACAACCAAATGGGAAGGTCTTGCTATGGTGTATGCCTTGTGGAAATTTCAACATGACCTATTGGGAGGCCATTTCAAGTTTTATACAAACCATTTTTCATTGAAGTACCTTGTAAACTAACTTGTTTTAGAAGGACACAATATTTGATTTCTCCTCTCCTTTTGAGAATTCAATTTTGAGGTGGTTGTCAAGCTAGGGAAGTGCGTTATTGGTCTATATCAATTGTCCAGAATAAGGTCTAGAAAATCGATAGGATCCATATATGATCAAATACTAGGTGTTGATATCTTTCAATTAGAAAATCAACTACTAGGTGTTGATCTCTTCCAATTAGAAATCACGCCCGACTACCTAGAAGACTTCACAAGCTTCCTAACTATAGGCAAAATGTTGTAAGGCTTTATAACTATGTTAAAGAAACAACTACTCTAGATAAATGAACTACTAGTTGATTATGGGACATGCAAGTTAGACACATATGGAATAATTCAAAATTGTGTTCTCTCTTATGAATGATATATAAGTGTTGCAAGAGGTCACTATGGTGGCAAAGCAACCACCAGTAAAACTCTATATGCATGATTGTGGTGATTGATGATATTCAAAGATTCCAAAGAACATGCAAAATGTTGTGATGCATGCTAGAGAATGGGAAAGCCATTAAGAAGGGATCAACTAATGTCGCGTTTAGTGATATCCCTTCAACCATTTGAAAATAGGTTGTTGAATTTAGAGGACCCATTAACCCTCTAACTCATCATTCAAGAGCTAGGTACATAGTCACCTCCACTAAATACCTTACCTAAGGGGTAGAAGAAACACTTATAATAGATTGCTCAATGGATAGGGTCATTTTTTAGCATATAATTACAAGGTCCAGATGTCTATGAAGCTTAGCAAGTGATTAGGTCAACATTTTTTGAATAAGACAATCACATTGTTAACATATGAGCTCTCAATTCATCATCACACAAACATTCCCTACAATTAACAAGCTAATGGAATGGTAGAAGCCTTTAATGAGATTATGGAAAATAGGTTTACCAAGATTTTTGTTTTCAATAAGGATGATTGGGATGAAAAAATAGAATCCATACAAGAAAGGCTCCAAGAATTGTTGTGATTAGAGGAAGACATGATTTTAACCTAGTTCCATTGAGTAGTGAAAAAGGCAAGAGGAAGGGCTTGGCATGATCACCACATCAAGCACAAGACATTTGACAAAGTAGATTTGGTATTATTTTATGACAAAAATACACAAAATATCTAAGTAAACTTCAAATACATTAATTAGTTCCCTTCTTAATCAAGGAAATACGCAACTCAGGAGTTGTCAAGGTTATTCATTGTTTACGCAGTAGAGTATTCTTATGAAAGTGGAGCTCCATTTTTTATTTTAACTTTCTCGACGTTTCGATCCCTAAGTTGGGATCATCATCAAGAGTTTGATAATCTCAATTTATTAGTGGTCTCTCAAACCCTAAATAAATAGTCGTTAATATCAATGAGAGAGTCGTCCAATGTAATTATTATTCCAGGTTGTTATTATCTTTCTCTTTAATTCTATGTATCAAAGGCCTTGATGTTTCTTTAATTTTGAATCCTTCATCTTTGTCGATGTTTGCAACATTTAATTCTATTTCAAGGGCTTCACGTACCTTTGTTTTACCATAGTGGCTCATATTTGCAATAATTTTAGCGTTATCAATACAAATCAGATGACCAATGTTTTGTGAATGCTCAACCAAGGCATATCACTTGATTCGATTATGTTTTATGTATGCACAATGTTATTTGAGTTTGATCTATAAAGATCTCCCTGTCTCTCTAATATAATTTATACCACATGATCATGGTATTGTTTAAACACCCTTATGATGTTTTGGATCAATGATGTCTTTAGACAATCCAACATGCTTCTGAGTGTGCTAGAAGGAGCGAAGATAACCTTAATATTTCACTTATTTAAAATCCTTGTGATTTTTTTTGTTGTTCCTTTGATGTAAGGGAGTGTGATCTTCTTTGTTTCATCCCATGGTTCACACATAGTTTGGTTTCTATCCCTTTCTCTTGAGACCACCTTTTTAAATTGATGTTCTCTATAACCATTGTTCCTGAATACATCAACCAAGTAATTAAGTTCTTGCATCACATGATCACTGTCTGAAACCCTAACTGCATGAGTCACTAATGTGTTAATAACCCCAAGTTTTTGGCCAGGGTCGTGATGTGACTCAACATGGAGATATCTATCAATATGTGTCCTTTTGCGATAAACTTGGTGAGATAATGAGCCATCATTTTTCTTTGAGATGAGGATGTCTAAGAATGGGATGCCATTGTTGTCCTCTATTTCCATGGCGAATTTTGTGCTTTCAACCTGCCCGTTCAAATGATCTTTGAACCTATCCAAGTTTTCTCTACCATGAGGCCAAAGTACGTAGGTGTCATCAACATTTTTTTTCTAGAGTTTGGGTTTGAGAGGATATGTTTCAATAGCTTTCTTTTCAAACCATTCCATGCAAATATCATCTATGATAGAAGACAAGGGTGATCCGATTGTGTGAACCATGGTTTGAAACAAAGAATATAACACTCCCTTACATCAAAGGAACAATAGACAAAATCACAAGGATTTAAAAAAAAAGGCAATATTAGGGTTATCTTCACTCCTCCTAACACACCCAGAAGCATGTTGGATTGTGCTAAAGACGTCATTGATCCAAAATATCATAAGGGTGTTTACACAATACCATGCTCATGTGGCTGAAATAATATTAGAGAGATAGGGACATCACTACATATCAGTCTCAAAGAACATTGCGTAGACATAAAACATAACCGTATCAAGTGATCTTTCTTGGTTGAGCATGTGCAAAATGTTGTCCATCTGATTTATATTGATAATGCTAAACTTATTGCAAAGATGAGCCACTATGGTAAAATAAAGGTACGTGAAGCCCTTGAAATATAATTAAATGTTGCAAACATCAACATAGATGAAGGATTCAAACTTAAAGAAACATGGAGGCATGTGATACATTAAATAATTAAAGAGGAAAAAAATAACAACCTAGAATAATACTTACATTGGTCGGCTCTCTCATTGATATTAACAACTATTTATTTAGGGTTTGAGAGACCACTAATAAATTGAGCTTAAGAAATTCTTCATGATGATCCCAACTTAGGGATCGAAATGTCGAGAAAGTTAAAACAAAAAAAACGCAGCTCCACTCTCGTAAGAGTTTTCAAGGTGTTCCAAAGAAAGGCGGGTGAAGGGTCCACACTTGAAATCTTTTACCCCATCGCATCAATAAACTTTAACACTCCTATAAGAGGAGTATTATACAATGTATTAATTTAATTTAGTTTCTTTACAATGGAATAAGGTTCAACCCCGCAATTGACCACACTAGTAAGTCATACTTTAAACTTAGGCGATCCAATTTTATTTTAAATCCAGTAGTGTCAATTCTACTTTACAATAAAATGTGTCATATTTTGTTTAGAGTCTCTTATTCATTTTTTTTAACACCCACTGACTTTATGGTAAAGGAGGAAATTGCTTATCATCTTCATTTGGCCTATCATTTTGGAAATTGAAAATTACTCACTCAGTTGGTTGTTGGTCTGCAAATTTATCAACAAACAAGTTTTAAAATCTCTATTCTAGTTTAAATGTTGTGTTTTAATTCACTCAAAGTTTATCTCTGCTCTGAGCATAAAACTAAACTACTGTAATTTAAATTCTCAGAGTCAGGGTTTTCTATAGAATACTATATTACAACTATTTTTGGATCTGGGTACTGCTATGTTTGTATAATTCAATTTTATTTTGTTGAAAACTCTTCTCCCGTCTCTCATACTAAATAAATGTGCTTCAAGATGGTTTTCGATAGCCTTATTGGTTTGTTCAAATTGAAACATGGCCTTTGTTTTAATGTCGATTTCTTTTTAGGAACTAAGTGGTTGAATTGTGTACAATAAGGAATCGATTTTGGTTCATCTCAATCGATTTGCATCTCATTACATTTTTTTGGTAGAAATTCTATGTCATTATACTCACTCACCAAACCACAAAGTTCATGGAATCCCCATGATATACAAGTTCTCTTTGAACAAGGACTATGCTTTCAATCCCGTGCATTCATTGTTAATATACAAAAACACATTCGTGTCCTTATAAGCAAGGAGTTAGGTTCTCACACCATGCCTTAATGCTTTCATCCTTGAATAAAATTTGTCTGTAAATAAAAGAGGCAATGGATGCAAACACGATGTTACCCAACTTAAATCGAATTAGGTATCCAATAATAACATTTTGATCTCTTTAGCATTGTAAGATGACATAAATGCGATTTAGCTGAAGATGAAGCAACCTACACTTGCTTAGGGTTCTCTGCGAACATTTCCAAATTTTCTATGGTTAAAACCTTGAAGAAATAATTCATATTCAGTGTTAATCTATGCATGGATACCGGCCTAAACATTGGATTGAACATCGGTCCATGTTTCTTTAACTACAGAGTCATTATGTATTTCAAATGATGTTGACATAGTTTCAAGAAATATGAACAATCCCTAACTATTCCAAATGGTCCAAATTGGTGCCACGAGTGTCTAGATCAACAAGTGTTTGTCTTTGTCACATGACCTATCATTGGTTTCTTATGTCATTATTCCACATTGAAGAATCTCAACTCTCTCTATTTCTCTTTGCAACTTTATTTTGTGTATGCACTTAAAGTAATATAAGGCACCATGGAGGATTAACAATAATACATTGTCTAAAACCAAACTTCTCTATCTTTGCCATTTCATTCAAAATATTTCTTGCGTTGTTCTCTATAGACAGGCCTTCACAATTCCTTTATTGAACAAAAATTAGATAAAAAAGAAAAAAAAAATCATCTTTTGGCTTCTTATTAATGTGGTGTGATGCTGCATCTTGAGCCACATACATGACAATGTATATGGTTTTTCTAATATTAACTGGCTTTCACAAGGATATATGACATGCCACAACAAATTAATGTGGTGTGATGCTGCATCTTGAGCCACATACATGACAATGTATATGGATTTTCTAATATTAACTAGATTTCACAAGGATATATGACATGCCACAACAAATCTCAAACAAGTACGACATAAATTGTAGTCCCTTCGATCACTTCCAAGGGTTTAAAAGTTTGGATACTTGGGACTGTGTATGAACTCTTACTTTGACGAAGACCATCAAAGTGTGTCCAAGTTGGCTCATTCACTAACGATATCGTATTGGTGCGCTATTTGGGTATTTGTGGGCGATGTTTTATACTGTTTTGTTTGATCATTCACCAAACTCTCTTGTAGAAATGTTTTTCTTTGAAGGAAAATACCTACGTGAGTACACTTTTAATTTCATCTCTTTCACAACTTGTTTTTTTTTTGTATAGATCTTGTAGTTTTCAGATGAGTTTTAATGATAAGAGATTAGAGATGGTATATGGATTCTTTGTTTTTTAAGTTTTCTTAGTCATTGTATTTCATCCTATTGGAAGAATGGAACTTTTTTAGATTGGCAGGGTGGATTTAGAATATATAATACTTGTATCATTTTTCTATGTCATTCGAGGAAGGCATGATTGAAACTACCCTTTTGGTATTTGGATAGGTAAGTTTACCCCCTAAATTAATTGAAGTGGAAGTGTGAGATTGATCTAGTATTTCCATGGTGTTCGATAAACTCCAGGTGGAGATTTAAAATTTATGATTTCTTTGAAGAATGGTTATCCCAAAGATCAAACATTGTACAATGAGACATTTCTTTCCTTCGATAACAAACAATGTAGTGCCATTCAATTTACAACTAGAGTGTAGGATGTCCTTCGACTGACTTCCAAAGTGTAGGGAGAGATTCCATTGACCGTGAAAGTGCAGGGTCTTCTGTTGAGTACTAAAAAGTGTAGGGTAGAGTATCTTGTTGGCTGGCTGTGAAAGTGTGGGGTGTCCTTCCTTTGCTTGAAAAAGTATAGGTTGTGCTTCTATTGATTGTCAAAGTATTGAATGTTCTAGAAAGGAACTGTTGGTTTGGAATTTTGTTTGTTAGGTAGTTTATGGAATTTTGTATTTTATGTTGTTTTCTTGCTATAGATGTATTTCATCTTGTTGTTATCAAGAATCTTGTGAATTTGATGATTCAAGTGATACAAGTTTTGAATAAACTAACACGGTGATCCAAACTTTATTATTTTGATAAAAAACCAAACTAATTGCAGACTTGATCATACTTCCATGGGCATAATGTTTCTGCTCATAGTGATTACTATTTCGAAAAATTGTTTGGGTTAAACATGTTATTTGGAATTTAATGTAAGCTTCATTATGAAACATAAATAATGCTTACATTCAGGTGTATGACTATCTTTTGATAAATATATACACTGGAAATTGCATTTGTATTTATATTTCATAAGTGGGTTTATCACATGGCACATGCAAACCCCATCACCAAAGAGTAGACTTCATGGGGAGAGTAGAGTTCATAAGGATCACAGAGCATGATTTTACAAACGAGGAACAATTCCTTGAGCTTTGGGAATATTTATATAAGTGACAAATACAATTGAGAACTAGAGAAGTAAGGATGGAGGTGATAAATGAGTTCCAACCACTACAAGTCTCCTCATTTCTCAACTTACTCTAAGCCTTGACCTTTGACAACACTTTTCCAATCCAGAGTGCATACAATTTCTAATTAGTAGTGTAAACTAAGGTCAACTATGGCTAGGGTGACCATATACACTATTACACTAAAGCACATCCTAGATACGATAGGCCTCTCCATGGACATCCCTAACGTGCATACCACATTTGAAGAAAATAAGAGATAAAATAAAACTAATGAAGATAGCCTCTACAACAAGCATGACATGTTTAGAGGAACTAAGGGTGCCATTATCCCAATAATCACAACAAATTCGATCATACGAGCTACACAGATTCTGGCATGCAGAGTCATGAGGAAACAAAAGAGGGGAGAGAGCACATTAGATAATCTTTCAACTACCAATGTCTATCAACAAGGAAAACACCTTAATTCATGTCTATTTTCCACGAATGAATTTATTGATTTGATTATCGAGGCAACTCCAAAGCAAACCCCTTCAATCATGGTTACTTTCTCATGGAATTTTCTATGCTCAACCAAAGTGAGGGTTATTTTCCACCACCTTCAAACCACGAAGACACATAAATATTTTGACAATCTAGAGATGAATAATAGGGAATTTAATGCCCGATACAATAGAATCTTAGAGGTAACACTATTTCATATATGATTCCCAAAAAGTATCATTAATCACTAATAATAATGGATAATTACGTAAGGCCAATAATGAAAGGGGGTGGGGAATTGAGGTGAATTCCCTACCCTACATCTTGACATAAGAAATCATCATCACATATTAAATGGAAAGATAGGCAGACATCAAGAAATTGATAGAAGTCATTGATATTGTCTTATTGTTTCCAAGGAATAAGCTTGACCCAAGGAGATAAATTATTTTGATAGAGTTCTTATCCTCCCTCCTATCCCACAAGGAATATAACTTACATTGACTTGATTTCTTGACGATGGGTGGAGTGTCCACTCAAAACATTGGATGTTTCAGAACCTCCTATACAGTTCATTTTCGGAAAGCTCCACAACATAAATGAATTAGTTTAAAAGTTGCAATTAGACTTGTCAATGACTCAATATACTCAAGAAAAGGGACAAGGATCAAAGATTACTTCCTTACAAAATTTATCCTTCAAAATGTGAGAAATACTACAAAAGGTAACAAAGGGAGAAGACATATATATTGGTAAAGACGTTACTGAAGGGTTCAATGAGTTGCCTGAGATGACCACAAAAGGAACAAGTACCAAGAAACCTAGAATGCATCACCCCAAGCTTGTGTTAGAATTAATAAGTGACCTCTTGCATATCTCTAACCTAACTACAACATAGAAAAAATTGGCATTGCTAGAAGGTGTCCAAACTTGTTAAAAAAAGGACATCATAATGCTTTGAGATGACAAGGATAGAATGCACCTTAAGACTTTGATTCAAAGAGAGAAAATGGTTGAACCGAAAGATGCCAAGGAGCATAAGAAGGATACATAAAACACCCAACAACCCCCGCATCACAAATATTGGGAGTAGGACCAAACACATACAAAGCAACAAGAGACAACATAGGATATGACACACATAATAGTCTAGTGATGGCAGAGAAGATTCTCACATGAATGCTCATGAAGACAACCATGTAGATAATTTTGAATATGAATGAAATGAAGAGGATATAGATGAAGAGTAGGAAGACCAACAAATGTAGGACATGGTCAACTTGTAGACACTTGGCAAGTATAAAGGGGACTTATCATAGTGGATAGACACAAATATCCATACCTCACATCTGTACTACATTGCAACCATGGACAAAATAAAAAAGTTGATAGGTAATTCTATGTATGTGACAACCATTCTCAACAAAATTCAATAAAATCATGACATAATGCAGTATATCACCACTGACAATTAAGAGCAAATCTACAACAAAGTGTTGCATCTATCAAAGAAAGGGAAAGAAGCCGACATTGGAGATGCACATAGTCAAATATAGACATTTGTATATATCGTTCTCCCATTGGCCACCATGAATCCCCTAGCCAATATCCACTCTAGAACATCACAACCAACAAATATTCATAAGATTTGGTTAGATCACGTATGTCATTGAGCATGGAAATTGACAACCTACTATTTGCAGTATGAAATCAAGTACTAGAAATGAAAAGGTAATTGTTCACAACACAAAGCCGACTCAAAGATGCTCTAGAGGTGAGAGAGAACTTGCACCATGAGAATGTAATGCTCATAATGAAGAGAGGAGATATTTGCAAAAAATTCTCACACACATGGCCAATAATTCAAGTAGTGGAGCTTGAAGTTGTAGTCGTCACTCCAAATGAGCTTGCTTTCTAGTTATTTGAAAGATTACATGTTCTACAATATAGGCTACAACAAAATTTCACACTCTCGAGACTAGAGTTAGAGACAAAATGTCAACAAGGAGAGACCTAAACCAGAGCATTGGCGAAGAGAATTGAACCATTGGTCTAGAAGCTAGAGTGCATGAGAACAAAAATATGATTTTGTGATTGAACAAATCAATAAGGATCACTCTGCCATCATGGTCTAGCCCAAAATAAAACAATAGAGGGAAGCACTAGTGGATACATTATGACCTACAATTTTGAGCTTACAAGTAAGAGTGGACTCCATAGTAGATGCTTTAACTTGCTAATTAAATAAATAAGAAATTGATAACTTCAATGAACAAATGGAACAATTTTTCCAAGTTGCAAGAATGTTGCAACAAAAGTTGAGATATTTATGACTAGATGCAACCAAAAAATAAGAGAGTTGCAATGCCTAAATAATATTGCAAATGGAGAGTGGAACACTACCTAAAGCTCTAAGATAATAATGACACATAAATAAAAGTATTAGACATTCATCACAAGAGGGTAATTACTACTATCCAAATGGTTGCAAGGGGTCACCACATTTGAAGGGTTCCAAAAGCAAGTGGTCCAAATGGTTCTAGAGTTGTCCCCTTCATTTGGAGTGGTAGCAAAGAAGGGTGATCGAGTTGTCTTGAGGAATAATTAATGGGCATGGTTAGGGGTTGTTTACCCCTTCATTTTTTTATAAAGACATAGTAGCATTGAATTTATATATAGTGGGATCTACATGATTCAAAATAGACTTACAAGTAGTTGGCATTAATAAAGGAAGATAGGGTTGCAAAAGGAAAGAGCCATAGAATCATGAAGAGATCTCAAGCTTTGAGGAGTTAACTAAAAGAAGACTACATAACACTAAAGACCAAAGGAACATTAAACTAACACACTGTCTTTACTACAATAGCAATAAGGCAATGGCCTAAAGGGACCTCAACATCCAAGAAAGCAAGATAAATGTGTAAAAGCTTCTACTTATAAAGGGTTCAAGAGCTTGAGGGAACATAAGGAGTTTGGGTTTTTTATCGAGTTACAACTTTTATGAGTAGTGATAAGTGATGTAATGATGCTTTTGTTTATGATGATGATGAATGCAATAATACCCTCATTTCAAAAGATGTCTATTGTGTTGATGGTGTATTCTGATGATGTATTATTCATTGCAATGTAGTCTCCCATTTTTATTTAGATTATTTACAATAATGGATGGGTACATATGTGGTATAATTTTATGATAGGTATAATATAAGGAAGTTTCTTCATTACTTCTACAGAGGATGAAAATGCTTGGACCTTCTTTATTTCTCTTTTGAAGTCTATCCCAAGTTAAAACCTTCTTGTTGAGAACAATTCAAAGGAATATAGTGCTCTTTGGAGGTGATTTAAACTTCCATAAATTCTTCCACCGCCAACAACCATTGTGTACCTCAGGTGTTTGTAAAGATGTGTATCCAAGTTTGGCAGTATAGAAACCTCTAGTTTTGTTATAAGCTCAAGAAATTTCATCATCTACATCCCTAACTATTGCATGTGCCTTCCTAAGATTAGCTAAAAATAAATACCATCATTGATCCCAGTTACCTTCTAAGCGCAAGGCCTGATCTTGTAGCCATCCCTGGCTCCAAACTAAGGTAAGTAAAGGATTATCAAAAAATTTCAATGTGCATCTTCTTTGTTCCTACTGTTGGAGAATTGAATCTTCTAGGAGGAAAATTCCTTCACCAAGTCCTAGAATCAATGCCTACTCTGACTTGTAACCCTAAACCAACTTTCCAAGCAAGGAACTGACCTATGAATGGAAAATTTAATGTCAAATCCTTCCACTAGTTGGATACATTATGCATACTCTTTCTTCTCCTACTAATCTAGTCTACAGAATTGCCAGGGGGAATATATTTTTCAATTAGAATCCTTATCCATAAATTGTCTCTAGTCAAGAAATCCCAAATTGAATTAGATGCTAGGGATTTACCAAAAAGGAAGATGTTCTCGATGCCCCATTTATCCTGATCCTTAGGTAAAAAAATTACCTTCCAATTTTCCAAATGGTATCCCTTATAATCACAACTACCTTTCCATAGGTAGTTAAAACACACCTTCCTAATTCTATCCAAAATACCTTTTGGAATATGAGCCAAAAGATGCCAATAGACTGAAATGGATTCTAGAACTGACTTGATGAGAACTAATCCGCATCTCCTTGAAATCCAACAATTACACCAAAAGTTCACTATATTACAATCCTAGTTAATAACCACATCCAGTCAACCTTCCCATAATTGTTAGGTTTGAGGGAATAACACAAGTACTTAATTCCATCATTCAAATCATGAGAGGGGAATGGAAAATAATTCTCCAAATTGTTCATTACGTGTTCCTCCACTTCAGACAAATACAAGGCATATTTTGTAATATTAATTTCCATCCCTGTGGCTAGACAATAAATTTCTAGAATCTCTTTGTAGTGTTGCCATTCCTCTTCAAAGAAAAAACATAATAGCAAAACATCATCTACAAATAGTAGATGAGTTAGTTGTTCCCACCTTTCAATTTTAACTCCTAGGAGTTTCCTTTGTCGTCTAGCTTCAATAATAGATCTACTTAAACCTTCTACAACCAACAGGAAAATGTATGCAGACAAAGGGAAGCCCTTCCTGAGCCCCCTAGAAGGTTTAAAGAACTCAAAGCCAGAACCATTCATTAAAACAATAAAGGAGGAGGATGTCACATAGCCCATTATCCATTTTACCATAGGTAGATCAAAACCAATATGAATTAGCAGAAACCTTAGATATAGCCAAGACACCTTATTATATGCTTTAGACAAGTCTAGTTTGATAATTTCTTAATGAATCTGAGAAGTTTTAATTGAGTGAAGCCTTCTTGAGAAGTACCTATCGCCTCATGTATAAGTCTACCATTTAGAAACCCAAATTATTAAAAATAAATGTCAATAGATAGCAAGTGTGTGATTCTATTAGCTATCACCTTAGAGATGATTTTATAGAGGCAATTGCACAAGGAAATAGGTCCGAAGTCATCAAATGTATCAAAGCAATCCACCTGGGAAATCATAACTAAGAATGTGGAATTATAACTCCATGGCATCTTCCCAATCGCCCTAATTTCCTCAACAACTCTTATTAAAACATCTCCAAGACTCTGTGGCATCTTCCTAATCTCCCTAATTTCCTCAACAACTCTTAGTAAATCATCTCCAAGAACATCAAATAACTCTATAAAAATATTTCCTCAACAATTAGTAAATCATTTCTAAGAACATAAAAAAAAATCTATAAAACAATATTTTGTCCACCCGTTTTGACCAGAACTCTTATCCTTATGAAAATTACTAATCACAAATATAAATTCCTTCTTAATCAGTAATGTATAGAGCATATTTTTGTATTCTTCATATTATCACAAACATAAATTCCTCCTTAATCAATAATTTATAGAGCATATTATTGTATTCTTCATATTATCAATGATTTGTTTCTAGAGCATATTATTCTATTCTTCAATAACAAATATGAAAACATATGACACAACTTTTAGTAATTATTAGGTTGACTTCATTTTGTAGATCGTGATATCATCTTGGCATGAGATCGTAAAAATAAAAATTATAATACATTAAAAACTAAAGTGTCCCCCTTAAAACTATATAAATTTATATTAAAATAAATGTTCACTTGTAATTCAAATGTAGAATTGCTATATTTTCCTATGCAATAAAGTAAAAGACTTAATAAAGTAAAAAGATTAAAAAAACAATATTTTTTCCAAAATAATATTACCTAAATAGTAGTCTTTCCAAAATAATATTACAGTAAGGAATAAAACAAAACTTCTCATTTTTTAAAAATAAATAAGGAGCATCAAATTTTCATAGTCTTTGGCAAATCACCTTACCGCTTACATGAGGAAA
>ML793659.1:343114-405315 GCA_009831015.1 Picea engelmannii | reverse complement strand
AAAAAAAAAAAAAAACCAAAAACTTTTTGTTTTGTTTATAACCAAGTGACTTTTTTTCCACGAGAAATTAACTACATCACAAGCAGCCATTACAATTTGTCCCGGAGACCCAGCCGGATTTGACCTCAAGACCTCCTCCCAATACTTGGAGAAAGGTACTTGTCATTACCAACCGCGCTGTCTCACGGGACTATATAACCAAGTGACTTGAACACCCACTTGTCTTCATTATTCATTTTTTTGGAAAAATATAAAATAAAAGGCAGATACACCATTTAAATTTATTTTTTATTATTATTAAAATTAATTTTCATAAAGGTTAAGATTTCAGGTATGATTTCTAAGAAGGAGATTCATTATTATTTATAATCATCATAATTGTATATTTATTCTTGTTTATTACAAACCTAATAAAATTTAATGATTTGTTTTTATCACCATATTTATGAATCTAATAAAATTTAATGATTTGTTTTTATAACAATATTTATGGAAGAATGGAGACAAAATCTTTGTGTTACATATATTTATACATAATTGCAAATATTTATAAATAAAATAAAATTAATAACAAACCATCATCATTAAATAAAAACATGATGAAAACACGTGTTAATAAAGCATGAATCATAAGTATCTACTTTTAAGGGTTAAGTAGATCACGATATTCACATATCATTAAATAAATGATGAATGAATAATGAATTTATGCATAGAATATGATAAAACCTCTAATATATATTTGAGGTTTCAATCATAATGTCCCAATTATACTTTATCATTAACATTGACTTTTTTTTTAAGCCTTAATCTATTTATATTATTTTTTATATTTTTATTGATTTTTATATTTCATTTTAAATTTTAATAATAATTTAATATAATATTTCACCATTTACATTTATAATTATTATAATTTATTATATATAATTTGTATTTTTTTAATTTATAAAATTATAATTAATTTATTATTTAAATACTTGTTTTATTTGTTTTATAAAATTTAATATTATTTTATAACAATTAATTTTTGATACATTAATTTATTTTTTTATAAAAAAAAAATCTATTATGCATAAGCTTTATTTGGATCTTGAATGATAAGTGAAGTGTTTGCATGTTCAAATAAATATTGGATCTTGAATGATAAGTGAAGTGTCACATGTTCAAATAAATATGTTGAAATATTTTTAAACTCCAATACAATTTATATCCATAAACTTTAATACAATAATTAATATCCCAATAATATATGAAAGATTAAATACTTTCCACTCTAATTTAATCATATAATAATATATAATAATTTAAAGGAAGAATACAACGTGGTTTCCAAATGGTTGGATAATTTTTTTCGATATCCATTCTACTTACATAGTACCTATTGGGAACAATTGGTTTACCTTCTAGTGTTATCTCGAGACCTAGTTCAATTCCCAGGCATATCAAATTTGTGGACTCCTGATGCAAGTATCTACTCACTATGTAGATATGATACCCGAAACAAAATCACCCAGAACAATTTTCCATTATTTTTTCAATAGAAAAAAAAAACAATTAATATTTCTTAGAAAAAGAAGAACAATTCTTTTTTCCAATTTCACTTCTTTTATTTTCAATTAATAATGGAATAAGAATAAGCACTCACAAATAATGCAATATAATACATATGTACAATTTGAGTGGGCTTAATGATTAATAATATGTGTTTCTTCCTAGGAGGTCACCAGTTCAAATTTAGAGGGGGTAGGGTATGTACACCTCCGCAGACTTTTTTTTTTTCGATCTAGAGGAATCAATAACTCAACTGGGATTACCTAGGCTAGGCCTAGGTTCAAATCCGGCTAGTTTCCACTATAACCCCTAGGCTAATGTCAACAACCCACAAGCCAACGCCTAGCAGGAAAACACCTCTGTAGACTTTAGCAGTCAAATCCTTGCATTGAGAGAGTCACTTATCTCACAAAAAAGGAGGTCTTATACACCAATTTGCTGTCTCACTTGATCGTGACCTTAAAATTAGATTATTATTTATTTATTATATATCGACATACTAATTAAAACTTTACAAACCAACAAATAGACACTCCCACGAATAAAGTCAATAATATAATATGATATATAGTGTATTTAATAATACAATATAATATATATTGGAACATTAATGAGACTTCAAGGAACATGAAGACATTTATTCTAAACCAACAACTCTCAATAGTATTAATAATGAAGACATTTATTTTAAACAAACAACTCTCAACAATAATAGTAATGAAGACATTCATTCTAAACCAACAATTCTCAATAGTATTAATAATGAAGACATTTATTTTAAACCAACAACTCTCAATAATGAAAGCATTTATTATAAACCACCAATTCTCAATAATATTAATAATAAATACATGTCTTATCTAATTCACTTATAATTAATTATTGTTCTTCTAAGGCCTTGGGAGCTTAGTTTGGGCACGTGCACTTCCACCACAGTCTGAATCAAGAAAGTGAGACGATCGATATAGATGAAGAGATGGACATCTTCATGTAGTGGGGAGTTGGGGTTCCTTGGGTGCATGACATGCCAAGAGATGACTCCACCCAAGGTGCCTTGCGACGCAAGCCAAATGGCAGACAGTTTGATGAAGAGTTGAGGGAAAGGATTGGGTGCTCATTGACGAAGGGAAAATTGGCTAAGGCACGGGGGGTGCACTTAGACAAGTCGGCGCAACTCACTTAAGGGGCGTGCACACCCAAGACGACAAGTCGGTTAGACGGATGGGACACGCCAGCATGAGGGGCCCACCAAGGTTGGGCATGCCAGTCCCAAGGGACACGACGATTGATGAGTGCATGAGTTCGTTTGGGTGACCAGGTCCGCAAAAGGGTGCGATGATTTGTTTCAACATGGGCTTGCGAAGGGGCGTGACACCCCTAAGGGACGTGACGGTTCATGATGGTGACCTTTAGAGAGCCTATATGAGAAAAAAGGTGCAACCAAGGAAGGCAAGTTTGGAAAAACTTAGAGACAAGGAGAGCTCTGTGATTTTGAGGAAAACGAAGAGGAGGAGCTCCCTCAAGGATCCAAGTCGCTCCACTCTGAGAGGACTTGTGCTACCTTGAGGAGGAGGGTTTAACGGATAGAGCTGGGAAAATTTCTATAGGGCATATTTTTGCTAAGTCTAGAACTGCAGGTCTATGGAGGCATGTGCGAGGTAGAACGTTCTATCTTTTGGGTCTTTTGGTCAAAATCCGATGATGTAAATCTGGACAAAATCGTTATCTTTTGTTGTTTAAATTACATTTCTGAATGCATAAATGGATCTAGCGTGCTAAAAAACCCTAGGGCACTCCTATTATACAAACTTAACCACTAAAATATGCAGATGCAACCATTCCTCACCAGATTTCAAGCAAAATCAAACAAAAATATCACCAGAAAAGAGCCAAAAGATAGAACATTTAGACTACTCTATTCATAAATCAATAGTTATTTATAAATAAATGTATGATCAATAACAACACATGTATACAAATTCATAATACAAACTTCAATACTAATAATGATTACAAACTTATATGCTATTTGAATTAATTTCTCAATCATCTAACAAATAGTGAAATTCACAACCATACAAGAAAAATTCCCACTTAAAATGGGTTGAATTTGTCCACTATGATCTTACTCATTATCGGTCAGCAATGTTGGACTTAATCATTCCAATCGTTGAGTATTGCACACTCCAAAATGTTGTTGATATCGTGGATATCTATTAAAATATAATGCTAGTTTTTTTCCAGCAGAAAAATTTCTCAATTATATTGAAATATAATTTGCTTTACATCGCAAGATTACAAAATCCCCTTCCAACATATAGATATCATGTATCTAGCTATGATATATACCCCAATATAGAGGCATGTGATCAGGGTCATTACATTGATCAAGACAAAAAGCAAATACAAGGAAGATTGAAAATAAGTGGAGATGATATATAATCCAAAATCGTATTGTCAGTCTTTTTGCTGTATCTATTTCCAAAGGCAAAAGTGCAAGAAAACTATTATAGAGATAGATTTTGGATAACTTGCAAGGTGTAAATAGCTAATAGAGATTTAGATAGTGAATAGGGCCCTCATGATCATCTATCTAGTGATTATAAGAAAATAATCCAACTTGCTTCTGGAGTGCAGTCTTTGAGAGGGCATTAGCTTCCTTGTTGTGTTACCGTAGAGTGTGGATGTAACTGATATGCCTGAAGGTAGTGTGAAACTCTCGAACTCTGTCCATCCAACCTAGAAGTGAGGATACCTGAAACTTTCCTTTGTAATCTGGTTATGTAGGTTGTATTGTCTTAATTGGATAGATGCTAGTTTTACTTACTATAGCAATTTGATATAGAAATTCTACATATCTGATATGCTAGTTTTACTTACTTTAATTATAATGGTTACATACTTGTTGTATATAAGTGGAATATGGCAATTTTTTTCCCTATAGATGTCAAAATTCATGGTGTCCTTATGAAAATTTTGAGATGTGATCCTTAGCTC
Source organism: Picea engelmannii (assembly GCA_009831015.1). Classification (NCBI taxonomy): domain Eukaryota; kingdom Viridiplantae; phylum Streptophyta; class Pinopsida; order Pinales; family Pinaceae; genus Picea; species Picea engelmannii. The sequence continues at coordinate 400,764 of ML793659.1, read as the reverse complement.
TTTTTTAACATCCCTACCTAGCTTTGGCATCTCTAATATAAAAAATAAATAAAAAGAAGGTGTTTTTGGGCAAATATATGTAAATTCAATTGTCATTGCACTTAACAGTCCCAAGCTTATAACTCTTCCATGAGAAATCCTTCGTAATGGACTAAAATCATTTTCATGTATATTGTCAATATTATTAGTTTTACATATAATCCAAAGTTTCATTATAATAAAAATGCTAAGTAATAATTATATTTGCTTCTTATTTTTTTAAATAGTAAATGAGAATATATATTCCTTTACTTCTTAAATAATAGTATCTAGTTTCATGTATGAAATTAAAGTTAGATGTTGTTAAAAAACACATAATTCCATTCAAGTAACCATAATTATGATTGTAATAGACATTTTTCAAATATTATTTAGGTTGAAACTGTTTTTGGCCTTCGAGTATGATTTAAAACTCATTTTAATTGGTTAAGAACCCATCTTCCTCGACTTAAGGAAACACGTTAATGACCCAAAACCCAAAGGCTTCATATAGGAGTGGAAGTTTGTCCCCTTACAAACTACCAACAAGTTATTTTATTTTAAGTGGCATGGTTTTTGTTGAATAAAGTAAAATGCATAGCCACTAATGATAACTATCATCATTAACTATTAAATTATGATAAAAATTTCTATGTTAAAATATCTCCCTAAACATATATTTCAAATAAAATATCTCTCTCACACTCTCTCTATATATAATGCTTTAAAATTTTATTAATTATTTAAATTTTATATACTTTGATATTTAATTTTTAATTTTTAATTAATTTTTAATTTTTAATTTATTAAATAAATAATAAATAAACCAACTTTAATTTTAATAAATGTTAACTACCACACTCTCTCTCTCTCTCTATAATTTTAATACTTATTCTCAATTTTTTTTTTTACATCGTAATCGTAATCCTTTTATATATATATAATTTTTATTTTAATACTTATTCTCAAAAATCTTTTTATTTAAGTTGATAATTTTTCCCTTACATCGTCCTCCTTATTGCACATACTTGTTACAACATTTGAATTCAAAATTACATGCAACTTTCTTCAAAAGTCCTAGTAAGGAAAATTTCAACATCTTACTCTCTTGGGTCTTTTCAAGGGTGAACTTATTGTGATGACTATATGTAGTCATAGCGTATAGTACTCTAGAAGTAGTGTGAAGCAATAGGAAGTTGCAAGTTGTACATGCTTATGTTTTTAGTTATCAGTCTATGTCGTAGACATAGAGGGACTATAGCGATCGATAAATCGTTGACCTCGTATTAGTTTGTCCTTTGACCACAAATATTTCCATATTATCTATTGTTGGAACCAGGGAACTGAAACCATCGATTTTTATATAAAAAAATAAGTACCATATTTGTCATGATCTAATTGGACAAGGGATTGGAGGTCTTATTGTCAGCATCACTATTCCCAATGCTATATATGTTGGCATATCCACAGTGTTTGATCGTATATGGTCTTTTTGAATCATATATTTTGTTATGCATTCGTCGAAGGTGGATTAATGCTAGCATTAATCCGGATGTTTGGTTTAGCATTTTATGCTAGGTAAATTTATGACAATGTTTGATTTGCTGGCATATCCAAAGTTTGGCCTTCCAATACATTCTCTAGTGTTTGAATTATATATAAAAAAAAGTACCATATTTGTCATGATCTGATTGGACAAGGGATTGGAGGTCTTATTGTCGGCTTCGCTATTCCCAATGTTATATATGTTGGCATGTCCAAAGTATTTGACCGTATATGGTCTTTTTGAATCATATATTTTGTTATGCATTCATCGAAGCTGGATTAATGCTAACATTAATCTGAATGTTTGGTTTAGCATTTTATGCTAGGTAAAATTATGGCAATGTTTGATATGCTGCCATATCCAAAGTTTGGCCTTCCAATACATTCTCTGTTGTTCGAACTATTGTTACAAAAAATATAATAATTTTTTGGGGATACGTCAGAGACCTGCCACATTACATTTTTTTCTTAAATGTTTACAAAGCATTTCTGATAGACTTAAATGTTCATCGAACAGGCTTGGTAGCGTAGAATGTTTACTTAACAGGCTTCTTACAATACATTTTTTTTTCGTTTTTAAAAATTTATATGCTTCAGCGACATTGCTGGTTCACTGGTTCATGCATGTTTTTTGCATCTCCATTGATTTCTTATTTGCATGTTGTTGTTGTTCTTGCTTGCTTGTTCGTGTTGTTGCAGTTTGCACGTTTGGGTTTTTGTAATCGTGATTGGAACTCCGTCATTCCTGGTGGAGTGGTTGTTGCTTGCTTATTTCTTCGATGTATGTTGTTTATTGTTGTTTGATTCGACTTTGCAGGGTTCTATTCCTGCGCCTGCAGTTGGGCTTTTTGGTGCTTCTTAATTGGGTTGTTATTTGGTGTTTGTTCTTGTTTGCCTAGGGTTTGCAATGTTGGGATGCTACATCCGCAGTTGGATCTCTTGTTACATTTTTTTGCAATGGAGTCTGCATAGAATACTATTAGTATAAAAGAACGTACTAAAAAATTGTTGTCGATGTAAATTGCATCTCTTACGCGTTGAACCAAACTTTGTCGGCCTCAAACTATATTTCATAGCTGGCGATGCTTTTTCCATGGATTATGTGTTACTATGGTTTCATAGTTATGAGAGTAGGTTTTGGTGTGGGCGATATAGTTGTTCTCTCCCTTTTATTTTTCCTCTTGTAAACTGCGTTTCTAGCTCTATAGTTTCTCGCCTTTCTGTGGTCATTCCGACTGACCGTCGTTCAGTTTCATACTTAGCCAGTTTTATGGACGTGGCTTCGTGGATAGGTTCTATTGAACTATGACATGTTGTGTTCAGTGTATACATCTTTTACCCAGAACTTCTGTGCTCTAGAATTCGACCAGGCACTCCTCGAACTCGCAACCGTGCCTTTGCCTGTAATGAGTTTGTCTATTCTATCTAGCTTTCCATACTTAGTCGACTTTTCAAAGTTTAGCGGGTTGACGATTTTGCGGGTTCAGAAAATTGAAAACCATTTGTCGCTCCCCTCCATCCCCGCTACCTTCCACCCTTCCCAATAGACATTAATTATGCTTTCAAAGGTCAAAACCGACCAGACAGGTTCGAAAATATGGGCTTTAATAACTCGAAAGCTCGAGGACATCTCCCATTAAAATGAATAGACATGCGAATATTATGGGATCTGGTAATTTCTTTTGCCTACAATTTTGAATTTGCAAAAATAATTTTTTTATTTTTGTTTTGTTTGCGCTCTTTTAGTTTTCTTAAAAGCTTCAACATAGTCCACGAACGTGTCACCCATAGAGGCCTTGACATCATGTCCCTCTTTAATATTGTGCATATCTTAGTGTCAGATTTGAGAATTTGCTCGGATATGGGAATTTTAATACGTGGTATTGGTCACTATTCAGAGTACATATTCAAAAAGATTGGCATTAATAAGCGAAAATATCCAGAACATCTGTGATTAAAACAAATTAACACAAAATCTACGGAAGATCATCTAGGGTTGCTTTTAAATACTTATTGCTATTTCTCTCTATCATCAAAGAGTTGCACATTAGGATGCGTCGTTCTAATGTTCCTGGTCATGGACATGTAAGACAACGATTGAGGCCCAAATGAAAGAAGAGAGACTAGTTTTATGTGACGTGAGCTTTGAGTAAAAAAAAACTTTGTTATAGAAGAGAAACTCAGAGAGGTGGAAAAAAAAAGGAATAGGTATGTTCTGGTTTGTGTTCTCCCTGTGTTCGATGCTTTGGTTGGTTGAAAAGGTTGTCTGGAGATTTGTTTGTTGAAATTCTTTCTTTTCTTGCTGGGAATTGTAATGGATTTTCAGGTCACGTGCAACATAGTTCTTCATTGAAGTATATAGCTTCTTCCAACAACACAGATTTGGCAACTGTATCAAATTTTGCAGATCCCACAAGAATTTATCTTCCTCGGGGGTGATGCATTTACAATGGCTTGCAAAATGGCCTGTCATGTTCGTAAATGCCATGAAATATTGCTCCATTTGCGAATGTAACCAGAGACGGTTAACAAAAACTGTATGGGTGGATAAACGACATATTATCACTACAAAAGTTTCTATTTCAAAGTTTTATGAGGTACATGTGGGTCTGGTAACCGACTTGACAGAAAGCCATGTTCTTTGTCAAAGTTTGCTCGGTTTCCTATGGATGTAGTTGCAGATTCCACATATTTGGTGTCACCTCCTAACATTCCAGACCTTTCTGTGGGTCGCCATACCTGCCACCGCTATGAGGAAAGATATATTTTGATGCGATCTGCAACATTTGATACACTTGCCAGAGTTGTGTTGATGCGTTCGGCAACATTTGATGCACTTGCCAGACCTATGTTGGCCGAAGAAGTTATGTACCTCAACAGATTTGCATTTTTTAGCTGGGTTGGACGTTTCTTCCAATTTACTGTAATAAAGCAAAGAAGTTCAACATACAAATCTTCAGGCAGGCTTTTCAACCAAACAGATGATCGAATACAGGGAGAATACCAGTCACAACATACTTGAATTTTTTTCCCTTGCCATAGCTATTGTGACATAAAAGGACTCCCTCCACTTTGAAATCATCCTAAATCACATTTCTAAGTTGTTTCAGATGTCAAGGGTCGGGAACATTGCAAGGAAAGCACTTTAAACCCCAAGTTTCCGATGGCAGAGGGAAATTAATACTTGACAAAGAATGGAATGTTGAATAACTAGCGATTGCAAGCAGGTCATATCTGGAAGAGACAAGCTATTCAAAAAACTGGGATAGATGTAGTTCACAGCACCGATTAAGTACAAAACCCAAAATTGATATTCAACTCGTTTTTTACGAATAAAGGGTTTGAACGTCAAGAAAACTGTCAAGAAGCTTCATCAATGTACATATTTTTTATTGGTCAGCGGCATGCCAAATCGATTGTTGTGGAAAATAGCGTCAGTTGTATTTTGTAACCCATCTTATTTGAATATAGGATAATTCTGGTTTATTCTTTAATAGTAATTTCCAATCTCTGGTACTTGTTTTAATTTTATTTTGTACCTTCTTCCCATGTGTCGTTAAACATGGGCGACAAGATTTTCTTTCTGCTACCCACTACTTCAATTTAAATAAACCCTGCTATGTTCGTTGCTTACATTTTACATTTAAGAATAATTTTTCATAAGCCATACTTTTGTGGCACCGACCCTGTATTTAAAGAAAGAAATTGGAGGAGCCGTCCTGCTTCCATTCTTCAGGTCTCATAAATAGAATGAATTAATGAGTTACAACAAGGCAACTCAAGTGTTGACTCAATGTTCTTATTCAGTATGTTGGATATATTGCAACTTATTCTATTTGATAATATATGTGCATATATACTAATATCAGTACTATTGGAATAAATACAAAACTTCCTCTTTGGCAAAGCTTAGGCAATTGTGTTTGTGTTTGTGGTATTAAACAACTATGTTCCCTATTCCGTCATATACATCTTACAACCAAACAACTTCTATGCTCTGCAATTTATGCTTTAATTACTGATAACCGACCAGGCGTTCGAAAATCTTGGCATTAATAAAGGAACGACTGAAGTTGTCTTAATTACTTAAATCACTCCAAATTTTGATTACATTTAATTTAATTTAGATATTGACATTTATGGAGAGTCAACGTTTGCTCATGTCATTGCAAGAAATACAAGATGAATAGATGATAAGGAGTTTATCTCGTTGAAACCACAATGCAAATTTATGTTTCTTGTTGCGCTATGTACATCTTGCAGTCAAAATTTTCGTGGTTTCAACGAAATTTGCGAACCGAAGAGCATCTTGCAAATTGGGAGATCATTTGCATTTGAAACAGAAACAATCCATTAATATATATTAGTATGAATACTATTCAGATAAATATGAAAATTTTCTCCATTAATACATATTTGTATGAATACTATTGAAATAGATATCAAACCTTTCTCTTGACCAATACTTAGCCAGTTATCTGGCCACCAGGCCCCGGGTTCGCGGTACCCAACACCTATGTCCCCTGTTCCGTCATATACATCTTACAGCCAAACAACTTAAGTGTTCTGCAGTTTATGCTTTTACTAGTGAGAACCCAACAGGGGTTCGAAAACATTGCCATTAATAAACGGAAAAAAAAGGTTTTTTGACTCTCAGATACTTATCCCTTTTACCCTTTTCCTTTTCTCATCCATTATGTATTTCTAATTTTATACTTAGTCATCTTTGTATGATGGGCGGTTGTAGGGTTCACAGGATGGAATATCTTAATTTCCATCTGTATCTTCACATGACAAATCCGACCGACCATTGTTCCTTTGCATACCTAGGCAATTTTATGGTCGTGGTTTCCGAATTGGCGAATACGAACTGGCCTTTTCTTCTTCCCGCTCGTTATTGCTTTCTAGATATATACTTAGTCGCCTTTCTATGGTATTCGGTTCCATAGTTGGCGGGCTGACATGTCTTCATCTCCATCTATATCCTCACACGACGGATCCGCCCAACCGTTGTTCCTTTCCATACTTAGTCAATTTTATGGTCGACGTTGTGGGGTCGGCACTTACGAACCCGGTTGTTTATCGTTCCGTTATATACATATTGCACTCAAAACATCTGTGATCTACAATTCCACCGCGGGTTCCTCGTATACATTAACTTCATTCAAAGTATCTATTGCTACTTTCCATCCCCAACAACTTCACGTCCTTCCTGATATACATCCACAATGCTCTTACTGGTGACAACTGGACATAGTGGTATGAAAGATACTTTTGTGATCTGCAATTTATGCCTTAACTGGTGAGAACTCGGTAGGGGTTCGAAAAAAATTGCATTAATAATCAAACACTAGATGTTCTTATGCGAGATACTTAGTCCTTTTTCCCGTGTCTTGTTCCTGTAATGTCCCCAAGGCCGAGCCCTATTGTAAATCATGTCTATGAAGTATAGAGCTTGCATTATGAATTGTAATTATGTTTTATACGCTGGTGAGCCAAGTTTATAGAAGTTGGTGGGCTTATGTGTTATTAGGCCGGAAAGCCTAAGTGTTAAGGCCGAGAGTCTGCTTTTGTATATGTAATCATGCAAAACATTAATAAAAATATAAACACTGCTGCGTGCAGACCGACCATGATGAATGAGTGATGGGGGACTAAGCTTCCACATATTGGGTAAGGGATTGGGGGCTGGAAGGTTGGAAAGAGAGGCCAAGTGTTGAGCCTAGGGGCTTAGGTCCTTGGGAATAATATTTTAATATTATTCCAAAAGCCATGTGAAATATATGTTGTGTCCTAAGTTCCTAGAGAGGAACGCATGCTGATGGAGTGCATGCGGCTTCATGGGTGACATGTGTCGACCTAGGCACATGCAGTTAAAAAACTGCAGAAGTCAGCCATAGAGGGGGTCGCTCCTCATTCCACCATCCTTTGCGTCTGATTTTGGATACCCTCACGCAACTCTGAGAACCAGAAAACCGAGACATCTTCCTGAAGACCAAAACATCATCCGTCTGATTCCGTTATTGGTTCGCGTCTGCCCTTGACATACCTATGCACCATTGAAATAACTGTTCAGGAGGGGAAAGTCGACTTGTGGGTTCCAGAACCCAGTCTATCCGCCATTGCAGAGCTGAATCCATACCCGATCTGTCTGTAGGTTGATGTTTTTTGTTTTCCTGAGTGGGGTTGTGTTGTGGTTATCCTCACCATGTGGGAATTGAGTCGGAAGGGGCTAAAGAACTGGGTTTTAAGGCCCTTAGTTGAAGAGGCAGTCTGTCAGGTCTGTGAGAAGCTATTTCCAGGTGAAGGAGTCTGTTGGGAAGTGGTATTCTTCCAGAGAGAGTCCAGCACCAGCTACGGAGCTTTGAGACTTCCTGATCTAGCCTGGTGCCGAGACCCAGAGAGGGAGGTGAAGCACTGATGGACTGTGGTTGTGAAGGTGTATACTCTCGGGCGGAACAGACATGTGGGGAATGAGAGTTCGTGAGTAGTGGGCGTAAGAAGGCATCCTAGGAAGAATCCTTCCGGTTATTCTGTGCAGTTTTCCCTGTAACCTCAGCCTAGACTAGGTTTCCTTGCCTTGGGTGGAGCTTAGTCTCAGCTCGGGGGTGACCCACTACTGAGCATGATGAGTAGCGTGGTCTAAGGCTGGGAGGTTCGTGGAAGGCCTGCATGTGGTTGGTGGAATTACCATGGTTTCAAAGATAAGTATCAGCTTATGCTTAATATTATGTTTTGCATGCTTGTGATGCTTATATGTATCATGTATTCTATTGTGCATATGAATTATTGTTAATGCCAAGGATTATTTATGTTAGCAGTAATCTTGTGCTTACTCTAAGTTAAATGTGTTTAATATGACTTAAATGCATGTTATTAATTAAGTATGAGAATGATGTTGTTCCGCATAGTAGCATTTTGCCCAACCAGTGGGATGACGGCCGGGGACGTTACAGTACCCGTGTATTATTGTTTTCTAGTTATATACTTAGTCACTTTTATATGATCACGGGTTCCAACGTTGGCATGTTGACATATTTTTCATTTTCATACTTAGTGAATTTATGCCCGTGGTTGCCGAGTTGGCGCAATTGAACTCTACTTTTTTTTTGTTCCATGATATACATCTTCCACTCAAAATTTGTGTGATCTACAATTCCACTGCGGACTTCTTTGTCCTTTTTCCCTTTTTTTCTTCACGTGTATTATGGGACTATAAAGTATGGACATGTTATTTTATAGACCATGTACGGATTGCGCATTCCATACCTAGCCACATTTTGGATCGCGGGTTCTCGGGCAGGCAGGCTCAAAATTGGGCCTCCATTGTTCTATGCCCTGCAAATAGCACTTAGAATTCCGCGATATACAAATTGATAAGCGAACCTGCCGACTGGCTGACTCAACATTGCATTTCTATTGTTTCGTGTCCTCCAAACAACACTCCCAATTCCGCGATATACAAATTGACACACGGAGTCCAGGGCTGGCGGTCGCTGTTCCTTTTCATACTTAGTGAATTTTATGCCCACAGTTGTCGAGTTGGCACAATTGAACTCTGCTTCTTTTTGTTCCATGATATACATCTTCCACTCAAAATTTGTGTGATCTATAATTCCACTGCGGACTCCTCTATCCTTTTTCCCTTTTTTTCTTCCTGTGTATTATGGGACTATAAAGTATGGACATGTTATTTTATAGACCATGTATGGATTGTGCATTCCATACCTAGCCACAGTTTGAATCGTGGGTTCTCGTGTGGGCGGGCTCAAAATTGGGCCTCCATTGTTCCATGCCCTGCAAATAACACCCAGAATTCCGCGATATACAAATTGACAAGCGGACTGGCTGACTCAACATTAAATTTCTATTGTTTCGTGTCCTCCAAACAACGATCCCAGTTCTGTGATATACAAATTGACACATGGAGTCCAGGGCTGGCAGGGTGGAGATTGCCATTGTTTATGGATGGCAATCCCTATCAAGTATCTAACAGTATCTAAAAAATTATTTTCAATACTAAATTAGCTCTTAGTAGTGACAATTGGATAGAGAGGTACAAAACACTTGGCATCACACCCTCCACAATATACAAATTGACTACCGGATTCTGACAACGTCCGCTCTTCCGTGTTAGAGATTATGCATTCAAATGTTCAGAGCGATACAATTTGAACGTCGGGGCCTCGCGTCTTCTGTAGAGACCTTGCCGGCCTGTTTTAGATCCTCCTGTTGTCAGGTTATATACAAATTGACTACCGGATTCTGACATCCTCCACTCTTCCATGTTAGAGATTATGCATTCAAATGTTTAGAGCGATACAATTTGAACGTCAGGGCCTCATGTCTTCTGCAGAGACCTTGTCAGTCTATTTTGGATCCTCCTGTTGTCGGGTTCATGAAATTTCCAACTCTTGGATACTGTTTCAAGTTGGCACCAAGCTTCGTTCTACCATGGTTCACAATTTTTTCAAAGTATCTGTTGTTGCCTTCCATCCTCATTAACTTCCTCTCGTTCCTAATATAGATTGGTTGTGCTCTTACTAGGGACAACTGAACACAATGGTACAAAACAGTTCACATCTGACCCTCCGCAATATACAAATTGACTACCGGGTTCACATCTTGTACACAAAATCTCCGTGATCTACAATTCCACCACAGACCCCTTAGTCATTTTCCCCTTTTCTTCTTCCCGTGTATTATGGCTCTCTAGTTATATACTTAGTCGTCGTTCTATCATTGTGGGTTCCAGCGTTGGCAGGCTGACATATATTTATCTCCATCTATATAATCACATGACGAATCCGACCGACCATTGTTGCTTTCCATACTTAGCCAATTTTATGGCCACAGTTGCCAGTTTGGCACTTTCAAACTCTGCATCTTCTTGTTCCATGATGTACATCTTGCACTCAAAACTTCTGTGATCTACAATTCTACCACGTACTCCTCGAACTCGCAAGCTTCACTCTACCACGGTTCACAAATGTTTCGAGTATATGTCGTTGTCTTCCATCCCCACTAACCTCTTGTCCTTCCTGATATACATTAGTTATGCTCTTACTAGTCATATACAAATTTCCCTCTGGACTGTCCTACCATACCCTCTTCGTTTTTACGCGTATTGCACACAAAAATTTATGAGACATACAATTTGACCCTTGCGCCCTCACCTTCAATGGTTGTACCTTGTAACCCTATTTCGAAGTTGTTTTTTCCCATGCCCGTGACCTTCGTAGTTTCTTACTATGCAATTAGAAACCTTTCATGCTAACATCTGACCATGCAGGAACCGTCAACATTGTCATTAATGGGCAAAACGCTCAAGGAGATCTCCCATTATTACGCATTAAACCAAGATGTGCGGAGAGTTATTTTGTCCCTTTCAATTGTTCATCTCAAACACGTGTCGTCGTGTTGGCCCGCTCAAGAAACCTACAATGAATAATCGCTCATTACAATATCTGCCATGTTCGTATTTCTATGTATGCGATTACTAGTGTTTAATTTTAACAATGCATCATGCAACAGTTGTTCAAATTGTCATTAATGAACGAAAGTCTCAAGGAAATCTCTCGTTCACACGCTTTGGACCAAGATTTATGCAGGGTTATATTATCCCTTCCAACTTTTCATTTCATTCATTGTTTGGAGCAAACAAATGTTCTTGTAGAGTTATGGTAGCAGGTCGACAGCGTTTTTGTGGAGATACAGTAAATATCTTCGAACAGTAGGACCAGAACTTCCAGTGGTCTAAGGCATACTTTTACTATTCATCCCATTCCGCCTAGAATGAAGTGATTTAGACCTCTGGAATCGCTCGTGCAGGTTGCATCCCTGAGGTTTTTGATTGTAAGGAGGTGGTATCTTGGTGCACTGAAAAATATATTCCAGGCCAAAGAATTATTCCATTGTGCAACCATTCTCCTTTTTCTTTGTCACCTCGGGCCTTCTACGAGATGTTAAAATTGTCGGAGCCAACATTGACGTTCAGAGGACAAGACTGCAAGCAGTTTCTAGAAAAACATGATAACGGGTTGGACATCGTAGCCGATTTCCTCGAAGACCCAACAACAGTTCTTGAAGATATCACAAGGTTACAGGTAAGTTCCTTTAGAAATCCATTCCGGGAAATTGCTTGGTTGTTTACAAGAATAACGAGACAGGCATCCACGACAAGCATTTCCCACATAATTATTTATATTTTGTATTTCACAGTCAAGGAACAATACATTTTCGATTGGGGGAAGCTAATTTCCATTGAGCTCTATTCCCAGTTGTCACGATTCAAAGAATCAAATAAATTTTATATGTCATCCTACTTGATTTTTGCAATAGTACATTGTTGCCCATTTGCAAAACTTTCTCTTTCCAGTAAAATAAATTGTGGATTCGATCCAATAACATCCTGGTACGAGGCCCTGTGGAGGCACAAGGCCTCCCATTGTTTTTATGAAGTTTTTAATGAATTTGTCTCAGTTTTCAAATATTTATTGTTAGGCAAGGATGTTCCACAGATGTATGGCCAGGCAACCAAGTTTTTGAACAGGAAGGGCACACTTGAATAAAAGGAAAATCACAATGTCCTCATGGTATTTGGCTCTAAGGAAAATCCTGCTTTCCTTCCATGCCACATCACAAACAAGATGTTTGTTGCAGAAATAGCAAGGCAATACAACCACTGGTTGCATTTTTTCCATGACAAGAAAAAAAAGTAGTTCATTCCTTTGCCCTGGAATGTCAAAGACTTCGTGTGAAGAAACATCAAGAAGATTGATGAGTTTGCCACCCATTTCAAGAAATTGAACCTAACGTATGCTGAAATGATAAAAGGGTTCGACCCTAATGGGATTTTTCGAGAACATTTAATGGCAGTTGGCTTTAACAACTCTTTTATCCATAGAAACCTGACCCAAGACATGGACAGTGTGGACAACAATCTTGCTTATGTCGATTGCAGAGACATTGCAAAGTGTGACTAAATTGTACAGACAACATGAAAAAGTATCCAGTGAGAAGAGTACCTAGTCCCCCGCCAACACTCCCAAGAGCACGACATCACAGAGCATCTCTTCGAAAACCCACCCCAGTAAGAAAGCAACCCAGAAATATTTGAATGGAGGAGGAGATAAGAACCCTCCTCGCATAAAAATTGATAGCTCTCACAAACTTCCATTGACGAAGAAGAGAAAAAACAATGCAGGGCAGGCAGAGGAACCTGAAATTGAAAGTGAACAACTGCAACTTGAAATTGAAACTGAGCACATGCACAAAATTGGGTTGTCCACGGTGGAAATATCTGAGATCGAAATTTTTTACGAAGATGAATCCTTCGTATTCCAGAGCGTTGTTTTTGACAGCCAATCTAAAAGTATGGTCATTGAAAAGAGAGATGTAACAAACATGAAAGGCAAATCTTGCACAGAGATAAACTTTAGAAAAATTTGGCCATCCCAAATCTCCTCATTTCACCAAGTAATCGGTGAAATTCTTCGTGATTCCATTGGAGGAATTGAGATGGAAAATGCCAATCTGAAAGACCGCCTCAACAAATTTGAGCAAGCTTTTATTGCAACCCTAGAGTTTGCCAGTCCTTTGGCAAAAATCATGCCTGCTACCACTGCATCTAATATGAAAGTATCACTCCTTGCATGCTCTAGAGCCCTTGTAGAGAATAACATCAACAAAAGAATGTAGCTAGTTACTGAAGCCTGGGAAACATCACAAAATTTAGTTTCCTTCGGAAAGAAGGCAAATGATTTCCTGGAACATTTGGAGGTGAATTTTAAAAATGATCAGCATTTATGTGAACATGTGTTGACCCATTTTGCCAACTATGTCGTCAACACATCGGAACTGAAAAGAAGACAAGAGAAACTCCCCTCCCCAAAGCGGACCAAAAAAGTAAAAGCATGCTGGCAAAAGAAATTTAACAACCTGGATCTCATTGTCAAATCATGTAAACAAGTCATATCAGAAAACGAAGATTTATTCACAAGCCTGATCCAAATGAACTTAGCCGGAAGTACCAACGAGGTTCAAGACCCAAACTTAATTCTCAAATCCTTGTCAACCACCAAAGAATCCTTCCAGGAACAAGTTGATATTTTAAAGGGGTTGTCTTTCGAAAAGTTTTACGACATACTTGAACATCATCTAGATGAGCACGAGCGCTGGGTACTGAACTATGCGACACACAATGAAGAAATTGAACAGAGTTTGCATAGTATTTCAATGGATCTAAGGAAATTAGAAAATGACCTTTACGACATAGAAATCCAGGATGAAATCAACATGGCCCCAATGAAAATCTACATCGAAGAATGGTTCCAACTGAGAATGGACAGCCTCGTCCAGGAAGGGCAACAACCGCTCGACAGGACTCCACTGACCATCGACGACAGCAACAAAAACGCATCGGGTTCATAGTAAGTCTATACTGGCATCTTATTTTCTTTATCAATCCAGTTTAAGTCTATATTGTCATCTTGTTTTCTTTATCAATCCACTTATGACCTCTTTAAATAGAAAATTGTAACCAAATACTCATAACTTCCAATTTCTTCTTTTCAGGGCTTCCTCTCTACCGTCGCACACTTCTTCTTTCGACATTCATAATTCTTGTACTTATTTATTTTTATGGTCCACGGGAGCCCTAATCCCAGTCTATATGACAAACACATTTAAATTTCCAAAAAGATGTAACATATATTATTAATTTTTGATAAATTCCAAAGAAAACTGATTCGTGAATGCCTTTATTGTATACTAAATTTTGGGTGTCCAGGAACCTTTCTTCCTTGTTCCAAAGAAAACTAATTCGGGTCTACTACATTTCTTTTGTCCTATTGTATGCTAATTTTTTTGTCTTGCACGATGTTGTTACTATTATATTGTATGCTAACTTTTTGGGTTTCCAGGAACCTATACTTTGATAAATTTTGATTTTTTCTTCTGTCCAGAAGCCTTTGCTTTCAAGCAAACTAATTCGGGAATGCTATTTTTTTTGTATTTTTCTCCATGAACCTATGTAACAGACATTATTATATGTAATAGACATTATTTATTTTTGATAAATTTCTATAGTCCACAAGTCCTCTTGTCAATTTGTATATCACGGAACTCTCGATGCTATTTGTAGGCCACAGAACAACCGAGGCCCAATTTTGAGCCCGCCACCCCGAGAACCCGCGATCCAAAAACTGGATAAGTATGGAGCTCTGCTACATTTTTTGTGTCTTTATGTATGCTTAATTTTTTGTCTTGCACAGCGTTGTTACTATTCTATTGTATGCTAACTTTTTGGGTTTAACAGATGTTATTACTATTATAATGTATGCTTTTAAATGTTGATGTAATTTCCAGAGATATGTAACAGACATTATTTACTTTTGATAAATTTCTATAGTCTGCAAGTCCACTTGTCAATTTGTATATCGTGGAACTGTCGATGCTATTTGTAGGCCACGAAAAAACAGAGGCCCAATTTTGAGCCCACCAGCCTAAGAACCCGCGATCCAAACACTGGTTAAGTATGGAGGTCTGCTACATTTTTTGTGTCCTATTGTATGCTAATTTTTTTGTCTTGCACAACATTGTTACTATTCTATTGTAAGCTAGCTTTTTGGGTGTCTAGGATCCTATACTTTGATAAATTTTGATTTTTATTCTGTCCAGAACCCTTTGTTTTAAAGAAAACTAGTTCGGGAATGCTAATTTTTTTTGTGTTTTTCTCCACGAACCTATGTAACAAACGTTATTACTATTCTATTGTATGCTTTTAAATGATGATGTAATTTCCAGAGATATGTAACAAACATTATTTATTCTTTTGATAAGTTTCTATAGTCCGCAAGTCCGCTTGTCAATTTGTATATCATGAAACTCTCGGCGCTATTTGTAGGGCACGAAACAACAGAGGCCCAATTTTGAGCCCGCCAGCCCGAGAACCCACAATCCAAAAACTCGCTAACTATGGAATGAGGGCTTCGTGCATGCTCTATAAATATAATCCACATACTTTATAAAAGTACATATTTCGTATGTATATAACTAAAAATCTACTTTCTAAAATTTGATAAATTTAAATTTATTTTGTGTCCAGGACCCCTTGTTTTAAAGACAACTAATTCGGGAATGCTAATTTCTTTGTGTTTTTTTCCACAAACCTATGTAACATACATTACTACTATTTTTTTTTTGTTTCTCTCCACGAACGTATGGAAAGAAAACTAATACGAGAATGCTAAATTTTTTGTGTCCAAGAACCTTTTAAATGTTGATATTTTTTGATATATTTCTGGAAGAACTAATTCGGGAATACTATGTTATGTATGCAAACCACATGTATTTCAACTTGCTAACCACCTGTCTGTACTCAGTTGCATTTACTCCCATCCCAACCTAGCAGGGACTACGCTGCCATGCAACACTTGTAAGAAATGTGTTTTTTTAGTAAAAGTTGGGTGACAAAAGTCATAAAGGCATTTTTATTTGATATGAAGATGGCATGAAAGGTATCAAATTTAAAGGCATAAAATATTATTAAATTATAACATGGTGTCTTATGAAGGATAGAAAATAGAGGACCGATATGTTTATTCAATGATATGTATGTTGGCATTGAAGTATATAATAAAGTTGGAAAATGGTCCAGGAAGTTGGAAAATGGCCAATCATCATATTTTATATTTATGAGTAATTAAAAAAAAACAGTTGATCAAAGTTAGTATTTTTAAATAATGACACGTATATTGAAGACGAACACGTTAAGAAGGTTGACAAGATATAATATACTCTATATTACGTGTTCTATATATGTTTTGGCAAGCTTGTGTTGGTTTAGCAAGCCTGCCAATTAGGGTTAGGGTTTTGAATCCTCTATAATATTTTTGAATAGCCATACATGCCTAGCTTTGCATGTGTGAGCAATGAGAGATGATGTAGCCTCCACATGCTATTATGGTAGATAACACAATAGTCAACTCGTAGAAAGAACAACTTTCTCATATGAACTCCATTTGTTCTCTACTTTAGCTCATTTAACAAGATCGATGGTGAGGAAAAATGTGTTGCCTCTTTTGTTAAGGTTTTCACCAAAAAGATGTTATTTGAATCCCAAAATACGTAATTTTAGTTTTGACCCAAATTGTAGAATTTAGAATTTGTCTCAAAATGGCCCCAAAGAAGGAAATAAATGATATGGATTGGAACATTATATTGTTTGCCATGTATCTCAATCCTTTCAAAGTGGAAAAACTTGGAGGAATCAACTTGCAGGACCATTTTAGCGACAGGTCCCAGTTTGGAAAATTAGGGTCTAGAACCTTTCAGGATCATTTTGAGGCATCAAAAGACATTTTTTGGGGTTAAAACTTTCCTAGCATAAGTAAGACCCCGTGACACTATTCTACACATCAAGACCTTTCCAATGGTGCAAAAATCACATCAATCAGATCTCGTATGCAAATGCCATGTCTCTCGCAAGTTGACCTACCATGTTGACAACTATGGCACAGGAATATGCCACGTCAACCCTTGTTACTCATGCATATGGGGCTAGCCACATATGTAATTTCAAGAAGATTCTAGAAGCTCCAAAACCTTATCACAATTGAAGGTTGAGGAATTCAAAAACCTACCCCTAGATGGCTATCGGGCTATGTTAAATACCAGGCCATTAGGAGGAGAAGGGGTTCCATTTTATATTATTGTATTTTGTTCCATAGTTGAGTAGAGCAACTAAGAGTGGGAAATTAGAGAGCATAAAATATGGGGTTAATTTTCTATAGTATCCTAGCATGCCACAGGTCTCAGTTAACTCCTTAGAGAGTGGCTTCTCCTTTGTACTTGCATTATTTCCATACCAGAGAAAAGAGAGTAGAGCAACTTCACCTTCTAGTTAGGGTTTCTCTCGTAAGGGTTTTCCAGAGAAAATCTTTGTGTAATTTTGTGTATGGTGTGTGATTGTATTTCATTGTTCTCTATTTTTTGCATTTTATCTATTTCATGCATAAGCATAAAATCAATAACCAAATATTCTGGAAATCTAAAGGAATTTAACCTTCATAGGTAGATTTTGGTTTTATTTATTAGATCTATTGTGATGAATTGTTCCAGTGGAATATCCATGAGAGTTTACAGATCAATAAATATAATTTTTCCAATGTGGGATCAATTGTCGATCATATCTCCTCATTTTGAGAAGATTTTGGTCTCCAAAATATTTAATTTTAAAGCATGTGAGGGAAATTTTCATGAGATTTCTCCTTGGAGTACCACTTTGCATTTCCTAGTAGTTTCCCTTTTATTCCAACCAATTATAGTTCTTAATGCACCCTTTTGGTCATTCTAAAATTCGTTTACATGGCCATATCTTCTCCTAACTCTTTTATCCATCTAGTGATAATTCTTATATGAAAGGTAGGACTTGCCCCTCATTTTCCTCATCGAACATGGATGGCTAATAGATTTTCAAATTCTCCACACTTACCATTGAGTAAATGCACATGTATGGTGGTAAGATTAATATATAAGAATTGTTTCCTACCTATTCTAACATTTTGAAAGGCCCATATCTCATGGACTTGATTTTTTTCCAAGTATCCACAAACTTTCCTTATTTAGGTGTAGCCAAACTTAGTCTCTTACCTTGAATGTATTCTCTATCCTATTTTGGCCACCCCTGGCCTTGTAATTTTTATGTGATTATTTCAATCACTACTATACTTGAAAATGGACATGTCTAATCTTTTCTATGACTTTTTAAACATTCAATGTATAAATTGATTCCTCTACCTTCTCTCCTTCATGTTTCCCATATATAACATCCAAATGTGAAGCTGGAAAATATCTAAAAATATATATAAAGGGATGCTTACTAGTGGAAGTGTGGATAAATATGTTATAAGTGTGTTGAATGTAAATCAAATTCTCAACCCAGGGCCTTGGATACTTTCAATTTAACCCTTTGAAAATTGCATCAATGTCATGTTCACCACTTTTATTTTCCCATATGCTTGTCGATGGAAGTTGTTGCCTCTCAAACCTGCACTTATTGTGTTAAATCCATAAAACACAAGTGAAACCTTAGAGAAACTTAGGAAAGATTCCCATTATCACCACAATATCCCTTTCTCTCACTTTAGGTCAGCTCTCCTTCAACACAAGGGGGGTATCCCTAAGATAGGATTGCTAAAGCTTATGTAATTTAGGCTCAGAGTGAAAAGGACAAATATCTTTTTAGCAAAACAAAATCTGTAAGATATATTTTAATAGAGTGATGGATGGACCAAGACTATTGCCAATCCATTGGGAAAGTGGAGTCAAAAGAAAAAATGAGGAGGGTTTTTTTTACGATATGAGGAAAATATGTGATTGGGATAAAAATGAAACAATTACCCTTACTTTGTTGCCCACTAATACATAAAATTAACTCGATATACCCTAATAATCCAAACATGCATGAGGGTGTTCTTATAGAGTGAAGGATGCAAATTTGCAATAGTGTATTTTTAAGGATTCAAATATTATACCCAAGTATAGTTTCCTAAGAAAGTAAATTGAATTGAAAAAATTATACATATCAATATCTAGGTGAATATTCAATAAAATAATCTACACTTTGTAAAAACAATTGTAAATTTTGGTGGTTATTATCAGTCTAAGCATATTTTATGTAAAAAATGGGAAAATTTTTAAAGAGAAAATGACTAAATGGTGAATTCAATTGTTGAAAAAAGGAAAAAAAAAACAATTGGTGAAAATTCACTATAAAAAATACCCTAATTTGTAGCAAGCTCAAATAAAGAGGAATGATACATAACAAGCATTTCCATCTAGAAGAAAAAAGGTAATTGAAAAGGAAACAACCCATATTCAATTACTTCTAAATAGGAACAATGTCATCCAAATATTAACCTTTCATAACAAGTTTGACATGTCAAGTGATTTATAGCATTAGTATTTAGAAAATTAATCCCCAAAAATTATACCTCACACGAGAAATCCTTAATTTACATTGCCTTTAAGATATTCAACTAAGATCTGAGGGGGAATCTCTCCAAATACAACCATAAATCCAAATGAGAAAGGGATGCTCTTTACAAAGAGACTAGATCAACTTCCTTTACAATAAAATAAAAATAGTGGATTATAGATCCACTTTTCCCTCCAAAAAGAAACAATAAAATGATTGAGTTCTTTAGATCCATGTTTTCCTCCAAGGAAAACAACAAAATAACTATCTCTCATAACCAACTCACATAAAAAGTCAATAATTCATAGAATAATAAGGTGGTTATGCCACATGCCATGATCCTAAATAGGATGTCTCCTCCATGAAAATATGTTTGACCACAAGAGATCCATAAAAAGGATGCGTAAACCCTCCTCAAGGGGTACACTGAAGCAATATGGTTTTGACCATGTATAAGGCTCCAAAGTTCCACATGAGCTCTCTCCAATGGTGTGTAGATTTTAACCTTTCATAATTAATTATTACAAACAAATTCTTAATAAAAAATAAAAATATACAATGGCGCGCGCGCACACACACACACACACACATTACATAGATATTTTTACCTCGAAAACCCAAATTGGGAAAACCAACAACTTGTTTATAGACACACCTCTAATCTTCTATTGATCATATCTTCAATGTTTACAATAAAATACATATATAGGATCTCACGACATCCAAAATCCCTAATCCATTGACCTGGATTAGTCAACAACCCTAATTCATTAACCAAAATTAGAAAACCATCGGTGAAAACCATGTGTTGAAAAATCGCCCAAAAACAAATGCAAAAAATGCTAAAATTAGAATTCAAGGGTGTTTCCCCTAAACCCCTGTGACCCCTTGGTTAGGAGGGAGATAGTGCCACCCACCCCTCTAACCCCTCGTGTGCCCAACATAATGCATACACTAGATCTAGTCATGCAAAGAATATAACACATGCCCAATATTCTCCCACTTGTTGTTTTCTTTGCATACAGGGGGTTATAGGGTTACATAGTCAACAATACAAGGAAATAATGCCCATAGATCCTTTACACCAAGAGAACTTCTCAATTCTCACAAATTTTGTTAATGAATCTGCAACATTCATCAAAATTTCCAACTTCATGAACAACACCTTCTTTTCTTCAATCATGTCTCTCACAAAGTGATATTGGACATCAATATGATTTGTATTTGAATGATAATCCAGGTTCTTCGCCAAGAATATTACACTTTAACTGTCAAAATATATCTGTACATATTTTTGTACCAAACTAATACCTGAAAACAATCTTTATAACCATACTGCTTCCTTACTTGTATGAGTGGTTGCCATGTATTCAACTTATGTAGTTGAGAGTGCCACTACAGACTGTCTTTTGCTCATCCAACCTATTTCTCCTCTAAATAGGTTAAACACATACCCACATGTAGATCTTATGTGATCCAAATCTCCAACCCAATCTGCATCAACAAATCCATGTATGACCAAAACATTGTCCAATCTTGATCTTCCTTGGTAGCATAATCCATAACTAATAGTGTCACGCAGATACATGAAACCCCTCTTTATTATTTTCTAATTATCCTTCCCTAGTTTTTACATATACCTACTCAAAAATCCCACTGCATGTGCAACGTCCGGTCTAGTATATACCATTGCATATATCAAACTACCAACCGCACACATATAGAACACGAGACATGTCCTCTTCCTCTTCATGTGTCTTGGGACACTGATATGTAGATAAATTTACACCTATAGGAATAGGAACCTTGACCATTTTACATTCTTGCATATTAAACCTTTGCAATATTGTCTTTCCTATGATTTAACTAGAGTTTCTTGTTTTCCCAATCTCTTTTAATTTCCATGCTCAAAATGAAATTTGCAGCACCAAGATCCTTCATGTGAAACTTAGAGGACAACTGAGTTTTCGCATCCTAGATAATCTCCTTGTCGTTTCCTATCAACAACATATCATCCACATACAAGATCAAATAAATAAGATTATCACCAATTAATTTTAAATACACACAGTGATCCGTTTGCTCCTTGTGAATCCAAGTCCAAACATATAAGTATCAAATTTTTGACACCACATCCTTGGTGATTGATTTAATCCATACAAGGACTTTTTCAGCTTGCATACCAGCTCTTTATTTTCCTTCACACCAAATCCTTTTGGTTTCTTCATATAGATTTTTTCTTCCATATCCCCATGTAGGAATGTTGTCTTCACATCCATTTGTTCTACTTCAAAATCAAACACAACAACAACAAATAAAAGAAATATGGTAGAAGTTAACTTGGAAACAAGAGAAAAAATTTCACCAAAGTCAATTCCCTCTACCTGGGAATAACCTTTTGCTACTAATTGAGCTTTGTATTTATCCACTTTTTCTTCTGCATTCATCTTCTTCTTAAACACCCATTTTCTTCCAATGGGATTTCTTCCAATCAGAAACTCCATTAGATCCCAAGACTCATTCTTGTCGAAGGCTGCCATTTCTTCAATCATGGCCTTTTTCCATAGTTTTCCATCCTCTGATTTCACTTCCTCTCTAACAGTTCTAGGATCGTCTTCAGTAATAAAAAACGAAAAATTTGAATGAAAATCCGGTGGAATATACCTTTCCAGTTTCCTTATTTCTTGAACCAATCTCCTAAATACTAGAGTATGAGGGTCTTCTTCTTCTTACTCGTGTTATTTTGCAAAGTTTGATTCATTATCCTTCAACTCAAACTCTATTTTCTCTGGTTGTTCCTTCCTTGGCAAGACTTCATGTTTGACAACATCTTTGATTTCTCTAAATATTGTAAGTTTTAAACCTGTGAAGTAAAGAAATGCATACAGATTCTTAAGAAAAACAGAAATTAATAAATGGCTCATACACAGTTCATAGAGATTTACGCTGGAAACCCTTAACCATAAGAAAACTAGCCTTCCTTGGTGTCACACCTTTCATCTCTTCATTGTATTAATTTCACCATTCACAATACAATATATACAATATTTTAGGTATCTAGTAGCTACCAAAACCATAATCCCTTAATCCGAGATTAATTTAGAAAACCACTAAAAATAGCAAAATATGCTAAAATAACAAAAACCACCCAAAAAACAATTTTTTGGGCGATGTGCGTAACTAGGGGGGGGGAGGGGGCAAACCTGCCCCATGGGACCCCCCAGGAAAGGGATTGACACACATGACACAAAGAGTGAAGAAAGTTGGGATCATCAAATGCAGTTGTCAAATCTAACGTGCCCACACACACACATGCAAAGAATATAACACAAACCCAACATTATCCCACTTGTTGTTTTCTTTGCATACAACGGTTCAAAGGATTACATAGTCAACAATCCATTGCAGCAATGCCCATTTTTACTCTACACAAGGAGAAATTCTTTGTGCTCACGGACTTTTTCAATGAATCTGCAACATTCTTCAAAGTGGCAACCTTATCCATCAACACCTTTTTTTCTTCAACCATGTCTCTTACAAAGTGATATTGAACATCAATATGCTTTGTCTTCGAATTATAAGAAGAGTTCTTTGCCAAGAAGATTTCACTTTGACTATCACAATCTAATCTCACTACTTGTTGTACCAACCCAATACCTGAACACAATCTCTATAACCAAATTGCTTCCTTTCTTGCATGAGTGGTTATCATGTATTCGGCTTCTGTAGTTGAGAGTGCCACTATAGCATGTATTTTTCTCATCCAACTGATTGCTCCTCCAAATAGGTTAAACACATACCTACTTGTAGATATTATGTGATCCAGATGTCCAACCCAGTCTGCATAAACAAAACCATGTATGTCCAACACTCTGTCCAATCCCGGTCTTCCTTGGTAGCACAATCCATAACTGGTAGTACCACGCAAATACTTGAAGACCCTCTTTATTGTTGTCCAATGCTCCTTCCTTGGTTTTGACATATACCTGCTCAAAACTCCCACTGCATGTGCAATGTCTGGTCTAGTACATACCATTTCATACATCAAACTGCCAACTACACTGGCATAGGGAACATGGGACATGTCCTCTTCTTCTTCCTATGTCTTGGGACACTGATCTGCAAATAAATTTACACCTATAGGCATAGGAACCTTGACCGGTTTACTTCCATGCATATTAAACCTCTACAATATCGTCTCAACATATTTTCTTTGATTCAACCAGAGTTTCATGTTTGCACGATCTCTTTTAATCTCCATTCCCATAATGAAGTTAGCAACACCGAGATCCTTCATGTCAAATTTGGAGGATAGATGTGATTTCACCTCCTTGATAACATCCATGTTATTTCCTACCAGCAAAATGCCATCAACATACAACACTACATAGATGAAGTTATTACCAACATGCTTGGAATATACATAGTGATCATCCCTGCTTCTCACAAATCCCAATCCAAGGATATATGTGTCAAACTTTTGGTACCACATCCTAGGTGATTGCTTCAGACCATATAGTGACTTCTTTAGCTTACATACCATCTCTTTCTTTCTCTTCACTACAAAGCCTTATGGCTACTTCATGTAGATTTATTCTTCCATATCCCCATGTAGGAATGTTGTCTTTGCATCCATATGTTCCACTTCAAGATAAAAAGAAACATCAATAGATAAAACAAATCTAATAGAAGTTAACTTGGAAACAGGAGAAAAAATCTCACCAAAGTCAATTCCCTCTACCTCAGAATAACCTTTTTCTACTAACCAAGCTTTGTATTTCTCCACTTTTCCTTCTGCATTAAACTTATTCTTAAACAACCATTTGCTACCAACATATTTTATTCCAGTTGTCAACTCAACTAGATCCCATGCATCATTCTTATCCAAGGCATCCATTTCTTCAACCATGGCATTCTTCCATAGTTTACTATCCTTTGAATTCATTGCTTACCTGACAGTTCTGGGATCATCATCAGTAATAGATAAAGAAAAATTAGAACAAAAATTAGGTGGAATATACCTTTTTGGTTTCCTTCTTTCCCTAACCAATCTCCTCAATATCGGGGTATGAGGTTCTTCTTCTTCTACTTCATCTTCTTCAGTTGATTCAGATTTTGCATCATCAAAATCAAACTCTATTTTCTCAGGTTCTTCTTGCCTTGGTAGGAATTCATGTTTGGGAACATCTTTCACCTCTCTAAAAACAACATCCTGACTGTAAACAGTCTTCTTAGTTTCTGGGTTCCAAAGCTTATAACCTTTCACACCATATTTATAACCAATAAAGATACACTTTTCGGATTTGTTGTCCATCTTATTCCTATTTTCCTTTGGAACATGTACATAAGAATCACAACCAAACACTCTGAGATGTTCAAGAGAGGGTTTCTTACCAGTCCATACCTCGTGTGGAGTTTTATCATCTAGCGCTGATGAGGGTGATAGATTGACCATGTAACATGTTGTACCCACTGCCTCTGCCTAGAATTCATGTCCTAACTTGGCACCACTAAGCATGCTCCTTGCTTTTTCCATCAGTGTCATGTTCATCCTTTCTGCAACTCCATTATGTTGAGGTGTGTATGGAGTAGTCTTCTACCTTGCTATACCACAATTCTTACATAATTCTTTGAATTCATTTCCGCAAAATTCTCCACCATTATCTGTCCTCAATACCTTTATTTTCTTCTCTGTTTGATTTTCTACCAAAGCCTTAAACTCTTTAAATTTATCAAATACCTCATATTTCTTTCTAAGAAAATAAATCTATGTGTTCCTTGATAAATCATCTATGAATGAAACATAATACACAGATTTACCTAGTGATGGAATAGACACAGGTCCAAACACATCACTATGTATCAACTCTAAGATCCCTTTTACTCTTGTAGCACCAAATGGGAATCTTACTCGATTTTGTTTACCATATATGAAATGTTCACATAAATAAAAATCTAGAGTGAAATTAGACATACCTTCAACCATACCTTTACCATGTAGTGTTTGAAGGCCCTTTTCTCCAATATGCCCTAGTCTTTGATGCCACAACATGGTCTTCTTTCCAAGGACAATACTGGTCTTGTCTTCTTTATTTCTCTGCTTAGGGACAATAGAATTGTTACACCTATTAGTATAAGTGTTTCCCAACAACTTGTACAGAGTTCCACACTGAACACCCCTCATCAACACCATTGCTCCTCATACCATCTTGCAAATTCCATTTCCCAATACAGTATCCACACCTGCATCATCCAACTTGCTTACATATATTAGGATCCTGGCTAGTTTTGTAATGTGCATAACCCTAGGGAGAGTTCTAATCCTTCCATATTTTAGAAACAACTTAACATTTCCACGTCCCATGATTTTGGTTGTCGAGTCATCTCCTAGGAATACATCACCACCATCATATTTTTCATATTCATAGAACCACTCCATGTGAGAAGTCATATGATATGACACACCTGAGTCGATCAACCCTACACCATGGTCTGCATGTGTACCTATATATGCCAGGTAAACATCACCTCCTTCAGTGGAGGTTTTCGCCTCTGTGGAAGAGGCATTATCAGATCCCTTTGGTTTATCAACCTTCTTAGACTTGCAATCTTTCTTATAATTCCTTGCTTTACCACACTTCCAACATTTCCTCAAAGAGTTTCCTGGAGACTTAGATCTACCTTTAGATTTATATCTCCCCCCTAAAGACTTACCGGGATTCCTGTCTTGGGTATGACCTCTTACAAATAAAGCATCTAAGCTCTGACCATCCATGTTTTTCCACCTCATCTCTTCAGATAAAAAGGATGCAACTACATCCTCATACTTCAATGTAGATTGAGTGGTACTACCAATTTATACAACCAGATTATCCCAAGAGTCTGGCAAAAAACATAACAAAGTAATACACTTATCTTCTTCTGCAATTGTAGTATTAACAAAGACAAGTTGACTTACCAGAGTATTGAAGGCATTTAGATGTTATGTCACATAATCTCCATCTTCCATCCTAAGATGATACAACTTATTTCGAAGAAACAACTTGTTTACTAGGGACTTTGATTGATACAAATTCCCTAACTTATCCCATAGTTCCTTGGTTATAGATTCTCCCGAGATATTCAACAACACCAAATCTGCCAGGAAGAGTTGAATATTACTCCTTGCTCTTCTATCCAACTTCTCCCAATCTTCCTTCGACATACCAGTAGGTTTTGTACTAGTAGTTTATGTACTAGTAGGTTGTGTACCAATAGATTGTGTACCAGTAGGTTGTGTACCAGGATCCAAAACAATCCATTTTTCTTTGTCTACAAGAAGGTCCTCCATCTTGAGCTTTCATAGCTCAAAGTTTTTACCGTTTAACTTCTCTATCTTGATTCTAGAAGGGCTCACCATTCCTCTTTCTACACTCGAATCACCATTTCAAAATCTCCCAATGAACCCAGGTTTATCACAGACCCAAGATAAACTTGATCTATCAAGATCGAGCCAAACCCTTAGCAACAAAGGCATCCCCCTAAAGCCAAAAACAAGCTCTGATACCACATGTAAGTTTTAAACCTGTGAAACAAAGCAATGCATACATATTCTTAATAAAAACATAAATTAATCAATGGCTCATACACACAGTGTAACACACCCGACCCCTAGGTGCTCTTTTAAGGGGAGGGGCATCATAATTTCGTTCTCCTTAACTCTTTCTAGGTTCCCCTTTTCTCTAAAGTGCAGGTTCTTCCAAACCCGAGGGCTCTTTCATGGCCCCTTTGAAGGATTTGAACAACATGTGCTAGCTTTCCATGCTAGGCCCCTTCCTTCATGTGACCTCGGGCTGTGACCAAACGCCAAGACAACATGCCCCTATTTCAGTGCTTCAGAGCTTCGGACTCTGGACGTTTTCAACTTGTGACACCACAAGTCTCTGAAGTCCAATCCTTTCGGAGTGTCGGATCTTCTGACACACGCCCTTCTCTATTCAACAGTCACAATGGAATCTAATTCTTCATCCCTCAGGAGTTCTTTCTCTAACCAACTTTGCATTTCTCCCAAAGTGACTTTCCTCCGAAGTGGTAGATCTTTCACCACGCGTCCTTTTCCAAAGAACGGTTGGGATGACTTTGGGTCTCCAGCCTTTAGGGATCCTCGTGCCTTCAAACCTCGATGCTCCTAGAGTCGGTCAACGCCAGACTGACCACAACTTAGATTTGACGGTCTGAGGGTATCCATGTAACCCCAGAGATCAATGGCTCGTAACTTTCTCTCAAGGGTCCCTTGGGTCCCATCGTTAGGCCATTCCTAGAGGGACATTTTTCATCCCAAGACACACCGATAAAAATACGCGGCACCTGATGTTACACATCAACATTGCTCGCTTTGATAAGTGTCGCATGTCCCTCACAACTGTCGCAAGTGTCGCATGTTATTCACAAGTGTCGCAAATGTCAAACAAAGCATACTGCCATGATGACGACACCAAGGAGACACTTAGAATATCTAAAACACTTGATTTGGAGGAAGGAGAATGGTTAACTGAAGTCAGGTATCTCTTGCCACCTAAAAGGAGCTCTCAAACTAGAGTTTTAGAAGGGAGTGCTCCCCTACATCACCCTTAGGAGCGCTGACGCTCCCCTATAAGTTGCTAGGGAGTGTTATAGCACTAAACCACCCCTCTGAAAGAGCACTGCAAACCTTTGAAGCGTTGGCGCTCCCCTTGAGCCTACTAGGGAGCGTTATAACGCCCTGATGCCCCTTTTGAGGGAGCGTTGTCTAATCTGGGCAGTAGTTGATCTGTTGAGGAGAATAAGGGGAGGATCTTTCAAGTTTGGAAGGCAGTTGCATTCAAATTCCTGGTTCAATCATGATCTTAGGAGAAGAACCCTGATCTAAGGAGGGAATTCCTCAACCTACCCTAAAGATACCTCAAGAGGTTAAGCCTCTCTAACCTATATAAGCAGGCTCTATGATGGTGGAAAGGGGGAAGAATTGCAAGCATGAAACCTATGATATCATAGGAAACACACAGTGAACTGGAGGAGAGTAATCAGTGAAGCTGCTATCATCCAGGTCGTGGATATTTTGAGCAAGGGTTAGACAAAGGGGACTTGACGAAGCTGTCGCATTCGCATCTATGATTGTAAGTTACTTCTGTCATTGTTCTCATTAATATGACACGCTTGGCCTGTTTCTTTCTAGTTTGTGTTTGATCTTACATGAACTTATCTCTGATAGATAGATCTATTTTCAAGCTAATATCAATAGAGTAGGAAGCGGTCGTACTATTGTTTGTCTACAGGGCTCATCGAGGAGCAAAAAATCGGAGCTCAACTCGGAGTGTGCAGGGACAAACGTCGGTAAAAAGGTACTTATGTTCTCCTTCCTCCTCATGCATTAGTTTGTATAGATCTGAAAGGAAGTCAGTGTCCACGTTAAGCGTCTTCTGTCTTAAGAGTTAAGAGTCTAGCTCTCAAGAGGAGATCTACCTGTTCGCAGGGAGATTTTCCTTCAACAGAAACTGGCGACTCCACTGGGGAGTTCGAATCGAAACTTTTAGTTTTGATTTTTCCTCATAAGACCTCATCTTATATGATCATCTTCAGACCTTTTTCACTCCATGTATCTGATTGCACTTGCTGATTGACTCTTTACCCCATCACATTCAGCTTGACTGTCAAAATTTGACTGAAATTTTGGTTTTTTTGACATTTTTATGAGTTTTTTGAGCCTGGCGCCCCCCTGCCCATGTTAGCAGAGCGCCAACACTCCCTGGAAGTGTTAAACAAAGATTTATAACACTCTGGTGGCCCTTATACCAGAGTGTCAACCCTCTTTTGCCCAAAATCTCTTCAAAAATTCCATTTTTTCGAGGTCCAGACCCTGTTTCTTCACTTGTTGAGCTGCTTTGTGATTTAATGATTCTTCCTTTGACCTTTGACATGCTTCCTCCTGAGAAGTAAACACCTTATTGTTTAGATTTTATGCCCTTCTCCCTTATTTTTGAGTTTTTGCTATTGAGAGTTTGAAATCAATCCACTGCTTTCTTCTCTCCTATCCGACTAAGCGGGAACTCGAGTGAAGGACATTAGAAGTTTGTAACTCTTCTCATTTGGTTATTTGAGGTCATATGATCCAATCTCTTTCTCCTTCCTTTTGCGTTTTTTATTTTTCTTTCTCTTGTTTGATTGCAAAAGGGTGTGTTGTTTGTGCGAAATTTGCGTTTTCTTGTCTGAATCTCCTTGATCTGAAAGGGTAGTTGGCAGGAGAAATTTTGCATTGAATTGATTATCATTTGCATACAAACGACAAAAGTACATCTTAATGATTACTTTGCATATTAGTTTGCATTTCTGAAATGTTGTAGCCTCATATTGGATTTGATTGAGAACAAAATTGATTGAGGGCATTCCTTATCAAGTGTTTGATAGTGAAAACGACTCTTCCTCTTTCCCTTAAATAGGTATTCATTGAAAAGAAACAATTGCTTATCATATTTCATGCATATTTTTGGGAATTGAGTCATCATTCCATCAGTTTCACTTTCGTACACCCTCTAAGTAAACAACAACCATTAAAATCAATGCTTAACTCAAATTTATCAGACTTTTTTACATCTTTGCTAGAAAACCTACATTAGTTTAAGGTGTAGGGCTTTGGAATAGGTTGAAAGGATAACTTTCCAAATCTATTGAACAAACTTAGTATCTTGTGGTAGGGAGAGTCAAATCCAATTGTCGTATTGGCTTGTTGGGATCCCCCTCTCACACAGGGGTTACGCACGAGTTCGCATTCAGGTGAGTTACAGAGATTATCCCTTCGTGGTTCAACTGTTTGTAGTGGTCGGATCGTATATTGGGGGTCACTGGAAGGTATACCCACGATTATGTGTGGGAGCCTTTCAAGTTGATTTCAGACTTTTTATCTTGCCCATACATTCCGACTGGACTGTCGACTGTACCCACCCAGGGGATGACTACGAGTTGGTGACCTTAGTAGCCACAATCTTTAGGGTCTCACACAAGGTGACGGTGAAGGGAAGTCTCACTATACCTGGAATAGACGTTGGTCAAACTCACTCGGGCTCCTTGGAGGGTAAATCCACAATTACTGCGTGGAATCTTGCACCAAGGCATAAGTTCGTTAAGCAAGTCGCCAACGTAACTGATCCACCCGCTCTATCCCCACCCCTTCCTATTTTGATCTTGCGATGTTGGATTTCATCACCAACTAGTGGTTTCATCGTGGGAAGGTTTGTTTGATTGATTTCTTTTCAGATTCATATCGTGTGTTGTTCGTTTTACTTAGTGGACCTTAGGTCGAGTCAGTGTTAATGGCATCGAATCCTGGGAGTACCAATGGAGGAACCCCTTCTCCTGGGGAACCTTATACCTTTCCTTCATTTGGAAACTTTAGTCCTCCATATGTTTCCACACTGAGGCTTTCCAGGACTCACTATTGGATTACCAGTTTGGTTGTTCCCCACTCCGGTGATCCCGAATCCTTCCAATGTTTCAGCTGCACCTAATACTTTAGATGTCGGTACACCACCCACACATCAACCTCATGCCGAATTTTCTCCTTCTTCATCCATCAAGTCTCCTTCCATTTCTCCTTCTTCACCTAGTAAAAGCTCTAAAGCAAGTAGCCAGGTTGATCGAAGAAACGGAAATAGAAGAAGAAGAAGAACCCGAAAAGGACAAAGACCCCAACAACATCAGATGTTGTCTCTAAGCAACCATTTACTGTTAATAGTACTAGGAGTGTTGATGAAGTCAACAAGATTAAAATGAAGAATCCAAAACCCAAATTCCCTTGTAGCCTTTGTAAGGGTGACCACTTTCTGAGGGATTGCCCCGATCTTACCCAGGTCTTAGAAATGTGGTCCTCCACGTCATCGGCCTCTGTCGGTCATGTCGATGATACCCCGTCAACTAGTGATATTAAGGTTGGTAAGAAGAAGAAAACTGTCAAGCTCCCTTGCATGTTATGTAAAGGTGATCATTACTCTCATCTTTGTCCTCGCATGGACGAGGCTTCTTCTCTTTTGGAAAAAACTTCAACTTCCAAAAGGTTATCGTAAGCTTTCCTCCGACCCATCGTTGGTTGATGGACTAGTCAATCTGGTTCCATCCCCAGTCAGTCTGGTTGATCAGGTGGTCAATCTAGTTTCCTCCTCGATTGAACCACGAACCCAAGTAGCTGATCCAGTTCCGTCATCGATCAGCCCTGCTCTTCATCAAAAGAGTGACACCAAAGTGGTCAATCTATTTTCATTCTCGGTTGATCCCACTCTCCCGTTAGAGAGTGACAACAAAGCGGTCGATATGTTTCCACCCGTCGACCCCATTCTTCCCTTGGAGAATGAAACTCAAGTGGTCGATTCAGTTTCACCATCAGTCGATCCCATTCCTCCATTGAGGAATGTCAAAGTGACTGATCGAGTCCCTTCCTCGGTCAGTCCCACTCTTCCTCTGAAGAGTGCTAAAGTGGTCTATCCAATTCCACCATTGGTTGATCCGATCCAATCATCGATCGATCCTACTCCCCTTCTAGAGAGTAAACCCAATACTGCCCATGTTTTTCTCATTAATACAGACTCTATCGTACCGGGGGGCATTCATCCTTCTCCTGCGTAACCCCCTCCAAGTAATGAGGCCATCCTTTTTGATTGGGGTGTGCTAACTAGACCTCGTCTTCCCTCCCACATTCCTTTCCAGATTATAGTACAGGTTCATGGTCGGGATGTTCCTCAAACGCTGATAGATGAAGGTGCATCCGTTAGTATTTTGTCTTCTGTTGCTTGGTACGCTTTGGGTTGTCCGCAGCTTGCACCGGTCACACAGAATCTGTTAGCTTTTAACAGAAGAACTAGTCAACCTTTAGGGATCCTTCCTTAGTTTCCTGTAACTTTGGGAGGGAAAACTGTCTTTATCGATGTCATGGTAGTCCGAGACCCCTTGGATTTCACTTTAGCCCTTGGGAGGGATTATGTCTATGCTATGAAAGCTCTTGTATCCACCCTTTTCCATGTGATATCTTTCCCTCACGATGGAAGAATTGTGACTATTGATCAACTTTCATTCATCGGCCCCAACTGGGTTACCTCCCTAAGTGGTTCTTATATGCAGACAATATCACCCCCGCCGCATGTCAATTATGTGGCATTGTCTCCCATGACCTCAACTTCCGATGATTTGGATCCGGTAGTTGACATGGTGATCTCTTCGGTAGGGTTATTGGAGCCCGATCTCCTTACTCCAATCGCGACCCTCGACATGTGTTCCTTCCAGAGTGATTCTCTTCCATCCAACGAAGATCTCCTTGAAGCCATGACCGAGTTTTGTCCCTTGACATGGTACCCTTCCAGAGCATTATCCTCTTGGAAGCCATGATCCGAACGAAACTACGAGCATAGTTTCTCTTCTCTGTGGCAAGCTCGTTAAAAAATGAAACAGAGGCCTTGAGCATAGTTCTTTTCCTGTGTCCAGCTCGTTAAAAAATGAAACAGTCACCTCTCTTGAACCTTCTTTTCATCCACCCTTCTCCTTTTTCTCATCTACTAGAGAAATTGGTGACGACCTCAGATCCGGTGAATGAATCGAAGCTTGGATGGCATGTCTTCAGCCTTTGATGATCATTCTGGAGTTAAGCCACTAGATTTCACACTGGGGGCATACCGAGCTTAGTCTTTGTTCTTTATCGTGCTCGTAAATACATGTGAATGCATCCGAGTATACTTTTATCTCTTTTTCGGACATGTATGGATACACGAAAAAGGAACCCCCTGGAGTCTTCTTTAAGTTATTTTCAGACTCTCTAAACATGAAAAGATTGCCGAGTGATCTTGCTTTCTTTCCCACTCGTTAAACGGTTTGAAAGGGCATCTTTCGAGTGATAATTTATCTCTTTTTCGGCCTCGCGAGACTAACATTACGAAAAAGGACAACATTGGAGTCGTCATTAAGTTCTTTTCAAACTCTCTAAAGATGAAAAGATTACCGAGCGACCTTGTTCTTTTCACGCTCGTTAAAGTATTTGAAGAAAACGTCTATTGAGCGATAATTTATCTCTTTTTCAGTCTCGTCAGACTACTTTACGAAAAAGGAACTGAGAGAGTTCTCTTTTAAGTGTTTTTCCAGACTCTATAATCATGAAAAACCTTCGAGTTTTCTGTCTTTGGACTCGCTAAACAAAACATCGACAGGCCCATATAGGACCGAACCCTTACTTCTTCCAGTTTGTTAAACAAAGGAAGAGGAACTTACCAAATGTGAGTTTTATTGAGCATGTGTTATCCTCCTCGAGCTCATTAAATCAAAAAGAGGTACTCGCCTATTTGGATGGGGGCAAATTTGAAAGAAGCAAGCCAAGCAGTCTCTTGAGAACATTACCAAGTAATTCTTAGAGTCGCCCTTGAACACGACACTTTGTCATTTGCACGCATTATAATCCACTAAACCTTTGCATTGAGCCAATCCTTTGAGTTTCTTTCAGTCCTTTGGGTCACCTGACGTAAGTCACAACATCCACTGCATCATCAAGTTTTGGTCCATGTCACGTTTCTGCTGTTGTGCCTCAGTGTTCAAGGGAAGTATCCGCCTCTAGAGTCAGCCATCACAAATATCTTGTCTTAAAACCTGTGTCAGTCCATGTTCATTTGATCTACCAATTACATCTCTATGTTCGTTTCGTGTCGTTGATGGGGGATACATCAAGGCCCTCCTTCGACGAGCCTATTCCTGTCGACCTCAACACATTATCCAGGAATTAGGCTTAGAAACCAGTTAGTACTTTGGGACCTGCATGCCTCAATGGCAGGCCTCCTCATATTCGACAATAGGTTTACATCATTGACCTCTGATTGGATGATTCCACGGATGTTCGACTCCAGCTCATCCATTCAAATTTGTTGGAATGTACTAGGGTACCTTGGGAATCATTGACATTAATGATGATCTCCCTCGCGCTTGTTAACGATTTACACCATTGATCGGTAATCAAGTGGCTTCTGCCATGTTCGACATCAGGACATCTATTCACATGGTTAGATTTGTACCACGTCGGGATCGGTAAGAAGACCCTGGGTTGAGTGATCACTTTGATGTATGCTTTACCCAGGTTGTGAAGGAATTTCTCTTGGACAAATGATACATATGTTGTTACATAGATCCACTTTGTATTGGTCGTGGCTATGTCTTGTCATCTCATAGATCCACTGTGTATTCTTCGTGGCTACGATCAGTTCAGGTCATCAGAGTATAGATCCACAGTGTATCTTCAGTGGATATACCTTTTTATCAATACAATTATGGATCCGCAGTGTATTTTATGGCGGCCATATCTTGCAAGTCTTGATCACCCAAGCATAGGTATGCCTGCCTTGGATTTTGAAAAATGTCATAATATTTGTTGGATGTTTGTGTGCAGCTTCCATTAGGTTCTCCAACTCTATACCCTTGCTTGAAAGTCTACAAAGCATTTCGGTTATCAGTTCTCATCTTCTAACTTCATGCTTTGGGGGGCAATCTGTTACACATCAACATTGCTCGCTTTGATAAGTGTCACAAGTGTCACATGTCCCTCACAACTGTCACAAGTGTCGCATGTTATTCACAAGTGTCACAAATGTCAAACAAAGCATACTGCCATGATGACGACACCAAGGAGACACATAGAATATCTCAAACACTTGATTTGGAGGAAGGAGAATGGTTAACTGAAGTCAGATATCTCTTGCCACCTAAAAGGAGCTCTCAAACTAGAGTTTTAGAAGGGAGCACTCCCCTACATCACCCTTAGGAGCGCTGGCGCTCCCCTATAAGGTTCTAGGGAGCGCTATAGCACTAAACCACCCCTCTGAAAGAGCGTTGCAAACCTTTGAAGCGCTGGCGCTCCCCTTGAGCCTATTAGGGAGCGTTATAACGCCCTGATGCCCCTTTTGAGGGAGCGTTGTCTAATCTGGGCAATAGTTGATCTGTTGAGGAGAATAAGGGGAGGATCTTTCAAGTTTGGAAGGCAGTTGCATTCGAATTCCTGGTTCAATCATGATCTTAGGAGAAGATCCCTGATCTAAGGAGGGAATTCCTCAACCTACCCTAAATATACCTCAAGAGGTTAAGCCTCTCTAAACCTATATAAGCAGGCTCTATGATGGTGGAAAGGGGGAAGAATTACAAGCATGAAACCTATGATCTCATAGGAAACACACAGTGAACTGGAGGAGAGTAATCAGTGAAGCTTCTATCATCTAGGTCGTGGATATTTTGAGCAAGGGTTAGACAAAGAGGACTTGATGAAGCTGTCACATTCACATCTATGATTGTAAGTTACTTATGTCATTGTTCTCATAATTTAATATGACATGCTTGGCCTGTTTCTTTCTAGTTTGTGTTTGATTTTACATGAACTTATCTCTGATAGATAGATCTATTTTCAAGCTAATATCAATAGAGTAGAAAGCGGTCGTACTACTGTTTGTCTACAGGGCTCATCGAGGAGCGAAAAATCGGAGCTCAACTCGGAGCGTGCAGGGACAAACGTCGGTAAAAAGGTACTTCTGTTCTCCTTCCTCCTCATGCATTAGTTTGTATAGATCTGAAAGGAAGTCAGTGTCCACGTTAAGCGTCTTCTGTCTTAAGAGTTAAGAGTCTAGCTCTCAAGAGGAGATCTACCTATCCGCAGGGAGATTTTCCTTCAACACCTGCCTCAGGTCACGGACATTCCCTTACCTTGTTACGAGGTCTCCATACCTGGAAACGTCATCACTCAACATGTAGGCCCCATGTGATCTCGACATGAAACATGCATCCCCATGATCGAACGGTCAAGAAGGGCCCCGAAGGATCCTTAGATCCACGGTCCACAGTACTTCGCAACTCTGGTTATCAAGGAATCTTGATGTTACAACATCCTTGTCCTCCCGAAGTGGTCAAAGCCAAGCTGATGATATCGTAGATCCAACAGTCGAGTTAACTCCTGAGAATCATCAGATCTACAGCGCAGATTAACTTCGGGACTTCGAGACTTCGGAGGATTCACCTCTTGTATGACGAATGTGCCCAATTCATCGAACCCACGAAGTCCAAAGGACTCGAAGGATTAACATTCGCGTTCGTTCTCTGGATCTGATGATCGTGAAGAGCTTTGAGTCCTCCTGAACTAGTCTCATCCCTTCGTTTCCCAAACGAAAGGATCTTCCCTTTCGAGACTTGAATCTTGCTATCCTTTCTAAGCTTCGTCAACTCTAAAATAATTAGGCACTTTGCGCTATTTCTCCTGAACTTAACACTTATAGGGATTCTTCTGCATACCCCTTGCGCTCATTCATCAACTCTAGAAGTTAAGAGGTTCTCGGTCTTTGCATGCCTTACAGAGACTTGGTGCATACATGCACTACCTCTCCTAAGCTTAACAGACTCCTTCCTCCAAGAGACTCAGAATGACTGGGAGTGTCGACATGCACATGTGAAACTATGTCCAAGGTCGACGAACTCACAGTTCATTTATTTTAACTTGAGCCACCATAGGGCTAAGGCATTTATGTGTACAACCCAGATAATTCCTTACTTGATTAAATACACAATCAAGAAGAATTAAAGGGATACAGTATAAGCATTAAGAAAACATGCACATCCCTATAAAATTCATAGGATATCCAACTTTAATCTACAGTTACAGTTCAATTACACAAGAAAAGAGAATACTTATCTATTACAGGTTGCAGCCAACTAACTGACTATGGGTGTTCGCCTTTCCACCCAACCATAGGCTTAGAGGAATTCATTCTTAGCGCTCTGGCCACCCCCGTGCCAAGAAATGATATCACTGGGGAATTTATGCCAATTCTCAACGATTCTCTCTCTTCCACATCTTTTGCAAGGTTTATCAAATGCTTCCTCAGCATCAAGCTTGCAGCCTTCTGCTCAAGTCTCGTTCTCTGCATACTCTCAAAGGTTTCTCCTTTTGTCATGGCATCGCCAAGGTTTATCAGATGCCCCCTCAACATCAATCTCGCAGCCTTCTATTTATTCTCAGCTGGGGAGCTTCTCGCATTCTCCACTCTTCTCTTTATTCCCTTACGTGCCTTGTACACACATCCTTCCTTGAGAAGGTTATCCTTTCTATCTGGTTCCTTCTGTCAGAAGGAAACTTGGGTCAGTCCGGGTATGTAGGATCCTGTGGCACTTCGGGCCAACATTCCACAGCTAGACCCTACTTCCATTCATGGGGTTGGTTGATGGTTCAACCACCAGTCCTTTCATCATTAATTGATTCCTCCTTGGGAAATTTGGGGTCATTCGATATAATGAACCCTCTCTTATAGTTTTCACATTGTTTCCTCTAGTGATATCATGGCTAGTACTTTCAAGGCTTCATCCCCACAATCAGTTGTTTGGATATTCAAAAAATAATACATTTACATTGTTCCCATGCCACAGCATGGTAATCCTAATTAATGATTAATTACAAGTTGGGGGAAACAACGGTGTTACAATCCCCTCCCCCTTAAAAGGAACATCGTCCTCGGTGTTCTTTCTTAGTAACACCTGTCATGCTTTTCTCATTCATCTACTTCAAAAGTCTTGACCTTATTTCTAGTCAGGTCTTTTTTCAGACTCTTTAACCTTCGTCACCTGCCTTCAATAATTCTTGGACAACAAGCACATTAATCATAGTCTCATGCGAAAACACTTTACTGTTGTTCAAAATTCAAGAGGAAAATTTCATAATCTAGCACAATACTTATCTATGCAACTCATAGATGTGCATCCACATGTATATCTTTTCATTTAGGCTCATTGTATTTCCTTGGCATACCCATTGTGTGCATGATCCCAATCAATATTTTACAAGAACTATCAGAGTCTCCTCTTCCTTGAGGTCACTCACCCTCCAAGCCCAGGCTCAGGCATCCCCTCCCTGCTATGCAGTTCCTCGGGTAATCCATCTTGCCTTGCCAAGGTTTTTTGGCAGAGACTTCATCAAGCCTTACAGTCAAGGAATCCCTCATACTTTCTTTGCCTAGGCGTCCCTTCGACTTGTGTTACCTCAACACAACATATTCTAGGCGATCATGGGTTACCACGGGGTTCTCATGGCTCGACATTATCCATTTTTCTTGCTTTTCATCTTGAGATCCTTCATTTGTCCTTTTTGGACAGATCTTTTCTTCTCATCAGTATCATAGATATACAAAAATTCATGGGACATCGTCATAAATTCTAAATTTCATAATTTTATTGCAAATATGTCACCCATAGATTTTCCAATTTCCTCATTTGGCTCAGCAGGCAATTTTGGTCTCCCTTATGGACTTAAAACACTGCCATATCCAATACCCTTTGCTTCCTGTGATTTCAACATTCCTCAACCAAACAAATTGTTAGTTCTCATGCACATTATGTGTTCATTGCACACTTGCAGTGGTTCACAAACAATTTCAGGACTGTGCACACTAACAATCAAATGTGTTTGCTTTAAAGAAATGTCATTACTTATGGTTTGGCTCGGCAGGTAATTAGTCTTCCTTATGGACTTATAGCACAACCATATCCAAGACTCTTTTCTTCTTGTACTTTCAACTTCAATCAACCAAACAAATTGTTAGTTTCCCATGCACATATATTTTCACTGCACCTTTATAATGTCATTACAAACAATTCTTAAATTGTGCATGCTAACAATCAAATCACTTTTATCTATTCGATGATGTAAAGAAAAAGGAAATTTCATTCCTTACATACGCATTAGTTCAATATATCAACCTTTCCAGATGTAATCCAATATTAAGTGAATTTAATCAATGTGCCAATGTTCATGGCCACATTCACACATAATGCACCCTTGCATCGATTCCAGATTATCACTTTTCAGGTTAGGCATTCTCGCCAAGGTGTGTTGGAATTCAACTAACTTATTACCATATGGATTCTTTTTCCATAATTATTATTTTAGAAAAACCATATTTTCTGATATGAATCGATCACTTCCTTCTCATGGTCATCATATGCTTGAGGTTGCCCATCATTGGCAACGATCTTCCTCAACAACTCCAATTTCTTTCTATGCATAACATGCATCATCATATTTACAATTACATTAGTTGCAATATTAAATAAAATGCATGTATCATAACATTCAAATCCATAAAACCTCTTCAAAATGTCATAGCATATCTTTATGCACTTCATCACATTATCCCTAATGTTTCAATGAGTACAACACAAACGGATCTTGATTTTTTCTACATTAATACAACCATCATCACTATGGTGTCAAAACCTTTTACTTTCATCAACGTACCAGCTCTCTCATCCCATGGAAAACATAATACTCAGTAAGAAAAGGATTGAGGGCTCTCTCCTTCTTCCAATTCTTTCTACACCGCCTGAGGATTTTTATCCCAGTTGAGTTATCTATAAGGCCTCACTGCATTTTAATCCTACGGCTCTGTTACACAATTCAAGGCTCTTAGGGTGAGAAAAGTGTTCCTCCTTTTCTCCCCCTTTGCTTATGCAATATACTTCTTGTTGTGATATTTCTTCTCTCTTCTTGAGGAGCCTTGGTTAGGCTCACCCTAACTCTTAGGATACTTCAACATGCTTTAATAGCAAATCCTTTTGTCCATAATGAATCATGAACCTGTGCATCATGCACGTTACCATTCGGTTAGAATGGTCAAGATTCTTTATTAGTCTTCTATTCATTACATGATGTTTTTCAAAATGTAATCTAGGATTCTTATATATATATATATATATATATATATATATATATATATACACACACACACACACACACAATCTTGTAGCTCATTTCTTAAT
The DNA here is from genome assembly GCA_009831015.1 of Picea engelmannii. NCBI lineage: Eukaryota > Viridiplantae > Streptophyta > Pinopsida > Pinales > Pinaceae > Picea > Picea engelmannii. The sequence continues at coordinate 360,404 of ML793659.1, read as the reverse complement.
TCTCAGCATTGAATAAGGTTGTGACTTTGCTCTCCTGACAAAGTCTTCACACAGTGCCTCCACAGGGAACTCCTTCAACATGCAACTTCCTTATTACATATCTTTCACTATCTATGATAGCCTCAACCTTGACTTGGATTTAGTTGGATACCAAATATTTCATAAGGAATATAAGCATGCATCTTTGTCATGTGTCCAAATTATGTATCCTCACATATTCTAGTTTTATTAACGTATATCCATGATGTGCTTAACCATATGCATAATCATAAGCTTGTGTGTAGTTGCCATAGGTATATTTCACAACCCACCTACATCTCTATTTTAAAATTAGTCAACTCATGATTGTTCACAATCATTCTCATGTGACCCTTAGAGGCAGAATCATTTGCCTCTTATCATGACAATAGAGCATCCTTGTTCATCCACTCTTTCTTTTATTTATACTAGTATTTATTGAGGGAATAGGGCACATTCCCCTTAAGCTATCATTCAAAACAGAACTTTCACGACTCTTCAAAATGGAGTCAACCATGCATCCATGGTATTCATTCAATTTTGGGAAGTGTAATGTTTGTCTCTCATTTCACTCATTTAGGCAATCACCTAGCGCATTTAGTATACTTTTATCCTTACATCATACATGTGTATCACTTTCACATATAATATCATTCATACCTAACTAGTATTACTATCAAGCTTCATATCAAGAAGCTTCATTATGCATTAAATCCACGAACTCAAGCATAAACACACACAGTCCATACGTTCATCATGAAAGCTCATTGCTTGCACCTTTTTCCATGTCATTCACACACATGGACATATCAGACTTCTATATCCTTATCCCAAGGATCTTCAAATCATTCTTATGATAAGTCTCATAGGAACACTCAACATTGAGCTTCCCTCTCAGCTGAGAGCTTGCAGTCATATTATTCTCGTAAGTATGTATGCACATATTTGTGTATATGCAGGTGCATCTCTTGCACCTCTTTATTCACCTTGATAATTTAGTTTTATCATTAGTGTTCTTTAGTTAAAGATTATGGTAACTTACATGACTAATCTCACAGTCATAACACATATTGATGTTTCCCTCTCTTCACAATAACTAACAAAGGTTACCTTTCTCTCTTCTGTACGATAACATCTAGCAAGAAAACACTCTTGCCTTAATTTTCCATAGATCATTACCCAACTTATAAATACAATATGGGAAATTAAAACCATGCCCAAGGTAATAGGGCATCCAATCTAGCTTCTAACTATATCTATATGGCTACCATCCACCACTGGATGTCAATCTGACCCATTGGGCTTCTAGAAGTGCCCCAACACTTCCTTTACCACATTCAGGATCAACATTTAGTCAACCATTTTATCTTAATTATAATAATTTCATGTCTAATATCATTTGGACTATCCCCTCAAATCCCAAATGCAATTTTGAATTATGTTACTTACTAAGTATCCTAGTTCAGAAATCCAAAATATCTTTAGGTCAAGACTAGTCTTAACCATTACACCTAGAATTCTTCCTTTTGTTCAGCAACAGTTAGGGATGGAGGCCACTCTCTTCCTTCCACAAGAATTCTTGCAATTTAGTTTCCTATCCACCAAGAAAGGGAGGCTGTTGTGATTTCTCACTCAATCACTCTATATTTCTACAACTTTGTTTATTAGATTGATTAGAAAAACCCTACCCAACAATTCTTGTACCTAGAAAAAAAATTTGTTTCTCAGCTCCCTTCGATGCCCAAGAGCTATGCATGCTCTCCCTTTTTCAGAGAATGGTCACCAGACTCATTCCTCTGATCGTGAGGGATTATACACATATACAAGGTTTAACCATTCATTAAAGAAGTAATTATAATTGCTACAGATCCTTTCCATCCGTTCACATTCAAGTCTTTTTATTAGTACCCATCAGCGTAATCCCACTATTGTAGGATCGGTTATCATCAGGCTAGCATGAATCAATATCGTTGGGTAAAATCCCAATTATATTTTAAATCTGCATCCTTCTACTCAAGGAACTTATGCAGATGATTTCTGTTTGGTAGTAATATTCTCAACATGCTCATCCTAGCCTTGGTAATCCAATCTCATGTCTGTACAACAACACATACGATTGTAGGGTGAAGTCAACTTCTTTGTTTGGAAACACTAGCAACACACAGTTCATATTTCTGAAACATCTATAAACAATAGCAAGTTTCATTCCTCTCTTTGGTAGAGGTTTGACTAAGCCTCTTAGGAATGAGATAAGATAGGGTGTTACCCCTTAAAGTCTTCCAAAACATTCTCATATGACTCGTGCATGAGCCCAAGTAGGCCAAGTGTTGTTTTCGTGCTCTGATACCAATTTGTAACACACCTGACCCCTAGGTGCTCTTTTAATGGGCGGGGCATCATAATTTTGTTTTCCTTAACTCTTTCTAGGTTCCTCTTTTCTCTAAAGTGTAGGTTCTTCCAAACCCATGGACTATTTCCTGACCCCTTTGAAGGATTTGAACAACAGGCACTGGCTTTCCATGAAAGGCCCTTTCCTTCATGTGACCAGATGCTAAGACAACAGATGCCTATTTTGGTGCTTTAGAGCTTCGGACTCTAGACTTTTTCAACTTGTGACATCACAAGTCTCTGAAGTGCAATCCTTCCAGAGTGTCGGATCTTCTAACACGCTCCCTTCTCTATTCAACAGTCACGATGGAATCTGATGCTTTGGCCCTCAGGATTTCTTGCTCTAACCAACTCTTCATTTCTCCCAGAGTGACTTTCCTCTGAAGTGGCAGATCTTCCACCACGTGTCATTTTCCAATGGATGGCTAGGATGAATTTGGGTCTCCAGCCTTCGGGGATCCTCGTTCCTTCACACCTCGATGCTCCCAGATTCGTTTAGCGCCGGACTGACCACAACCTAGATTTGACGGTCTGAGGGTATCCACATAACCCCAGATATCTACCGCTCGTAACTTCCGCTCAAGGGTCCCTTGGGTCTCGTCGTTAAGCCATTCCTAGAGGGGCATTTGTCATCCAAAGACACACAAATAAAAATACGCGGCACCTACCTCAAGTCACCGACGTTCCCTTACCTTGCTACGAGGTCGCCATACCAGGAAATGTCGTCACTCGACACGTAGGCCCCATGTGCTCTCGACATGAAACACGCGTCCCCATGATCGAACGATCAAGAAGGGCCCCGAAGGATCCTTAGATCCATGGTCCACATTACTTCGTGACTTCGGTCATCAGGGAATCTTGACGTTACAATATCCCTGTCCTCCCAAAGCGGTCAACGCCAAGCTGACGATATCGTAGATCTGATGGTCGGGTTAACTCTCGAGAATAGTCATATCTATGGCCCAGATTAACTTCGGGACTTCGGGACTTCGGAGGATTCACCTCCTGTATGATGAATGTGCCCAATTCGCTGGACCCGCGAAGTCCAAAGGACTCAAAGGATTAACATCCACGTTCCTTCTCCAGATTTGATGATCATGAAGAGCTTCGGCTCCTCCTGAACTAGTCTCATCCCTTTGTCTCCCAAATGAAAGGATCTTCCCTTTCGAGACTTGAATCTCGCTATTCTTTCTTAGCTTCATCAACTCTAAAATACTTAAGTGCTTTGCACTATTTCTCTTGAAATTAACAATTAGAGGGATTCTTCTGCGCACCCCTTGCGCTCATTCATTAACTCTAGAACTTAAGAGGTTCTCGGTCTTTGCCCGCCTTGCTGAGACTTGGTGTATACATGCACTACCTCTCTCGATCTTAACATACTCCTTCCTCCATGAGACTCAGAACGATTGGGACTGTCGACATGCACATGTGAAACTATGCCCAAGGTCGACGAACTCATAGTTCATTTATTCTAACTTGAGCCACCACATGGCTCAGGAATTTACGAGTACAAGCCAGATAATTCCTTACTTTCTTAAATACACAATCAAGCAGAATTAAAGGGATACAATATAACCATTAAGAAAACATGCACATCCCTGAAACATTCATAGGATATCCAACTTTAATATACAGTTAGAGTTCAATTACATAGGAAAAGATAATACTTATCTAGTACAGGTTGTAGCCAACTAACTAACTATGGGTGTTCGCCTTTCCACCCAACCATAGACTCATAGGCATTCATTCTTAGCACTCTGTCCACCCTCGTGCCAAGCCATGATATCACCAAGGAATTTATGCCAATTCTCAAGAATCCTCTCTCTTTCACATCTTCTACAAGGTTTATTAGATGCTTCCTCAACATCAAGCTCGTGGCCTTCTGCTCAGGTCTCGTTCTTTTTATACTCTCAAAAATTTCTCCTTCTGTCACATACTTGATGAGGTTTATCAAATGCCCCCTCAGCATCAAGCTCGCGACCTTCTGTTTGTTCTCAGCTGAAGATCTTATCGAATTTTCTACTCTTCTCTTTATCCCCTTATGTGCCTTGTACGCACATCCTTCCTTGAGAAGGTTATCCTTCCTATCCAGTTCCTTATGTCAGAAGGAAACTCAGGTTAGTCTAGTTCTATAGGACCCTATGGTACTTTGGGTTGACATTCTGCAGCTAGATCCTGCTTCCATTCATGGGGTTGGTTGATGGTTCAACCACCGGTCCTTTCTTCACTAACTGATTCCTCCTTGGGAAATTTGGGATCATTCGATATAATGAACCCTCTCTTATAGTTTTCACATTCTTTTCTCTAGTGATATCATGGCTAGTACTTTCAAGGATTCACCCCCACAGTCAATTTTTTAGTTATTCAAACAATAATACATTTACATTGTTCCCATGCCACAACATGGTAATCCTAATTAATGATTAATTACAATTTGGGGGAAACAGGGGTGTTACACACAATACACAGAGATTTACGTTGGAAACCCTTAACCGAAAGAAAACCAACCTTCCTTGGTGCCTCACCTTTCAACTATTCATTGTATTAATTTCACCATTCAAAATACAATATATACAATATTTTAGGTATCTCGTAGCTACCAAAACCCTAATCCCTTAATCCAGGATTAATTTAGAAAACCACTAAAAATAGAAAAATCCACTAAAATAGAAAAAACCGCCCCCCCAAAAAAATCGAGGCGTTGCGCGTAACCAGGGGGGAAAACCTGCCCCCCCCCAGGACCCCCCCGGGAAAGTGCCTGGTGCACACAACACAAAGAGCGAAGGAAGTTGGGATCGCCACATGCAGTTGTCGAATCTAACGCACCCACACACAAACATGCAAATAATATAACACATACCCAAAAAATATCACATCTTGACTATATACTACCTTCTTATTTTTTGGGTTCCAAATATTATAACCTTTCAGACCATCTTTATATCCAATAAAGATACATTTTCATCCTTTTTATCGAGCTTACTCATGTTTTCCTTTGGAATGTGAACATGGGCATCAAATCCAAATACCCTAAGATGTGTGAGAGAGGGTTTCTTACTAGTACATACCTCGTGTGGAGTCTTGTCATCCAACGTTGATGAGGGTGATCAATTGGCTAGGAAACATGCAGTACCCACTGCCTCTACCCAAAATTATTGTCCTAACTTGGCACCACTAAGCATGTACCTTGTTTTTTCCATCAGTGTCATGTTCATCCTTTCTACAACTCCATTCTGTTGAGGTGTATATGGAGTAATATTATGCCTTGTTATACCACACTTCTTACAGAATTCTTCAAATTCATTTCCATAGAATTCGCCACCATTATCCATCCTCAACACCTTAATTCTCTTCTCTATCTGATTCTCCACAAGATCCTTAAACTCTTTAAACTTATCAAAGACTTCACATTTCTTCCTAAGGAAATAAATCCAATTATTGCTCGAGAATTCATGTATAAATGAGACATGCTACATATATTTTCTCAGTGGTAGAACCGACACAGGTCCAAACAAATCATTGTGCACCAACTGTAAATTTCCCTCTCCCCTCATTGCACCAGAGGGGAATCTTACCTGATTTTTCTTCCCATATACAAAATTTTCACAGAAATAAAAATCTAGAGAGCATTTAGACTAATTTTCATCCATACCTTTACTGTGTAGTAGTCGAAGTCCCTTCTCTCCAATATGCCTCAGTTTTTGATGCCACAACATAGTATTTTCTCCATAGATTGTAGTAAGTTTTTATTCTTCTGCTCCTATATCAAGAACAATGGAACTATTTCACCCACCAGTAATAGTTATTCCTTGCATCTTATACAAATTTCTAATCCAAACTCCCTTCAGCAACACCATTCCTCATCAAACCATCGTGCATGTTTCTTTCTCAAACACTATTTTTACCCCTGCATCATCTATTTTGCTTACATAAAGAAAAAATTTGACCAATCTTTGGATGTGCAGAACACTAGGGACTATTCTAATCCTTCTATCCATGAGCTTCAACTTGAATTTTCCTCGTCCTATGATTTTTGTTGTTGAGTCATAACTTAGGAAAACATCACCTCCATCATACCTTTCATATTCATAGAACCACTCCCTATGAGGATTCATATGACAGGATGCACCTGAGTCAACCAACTATGCCTTGTGATCTACATGTGTGCTTGAAGAAGCCAAATACACATCCCCTCCTTCTTTTGTGTAGGTTTTTCCTTCTGTAGAAAGAGAATCATCATATCCCTTCCCTCTCTCAACACTTTTGAATCTACATTGCTTCTTGTAGTTCCCTTCTTTTCCACATCTCCAACATACCTTTACAAAATTTCTAGGAGATTTATATCTACCCTTAGATTTAGATCTCCAACTTAAGGACTTACATACGTTTCTTTATTGGGAGCATCCTATAGCAAATAGTGTTTATGTTCTTTGTCCTTCTATGTTCTTCCACCTCATCTCCTCCGACAATAAGGATGCGACCACATCATCAAAACTTAAAGTAGTTGTATTACTACCTATGGCCACAACCAGAATACCCCAAAAGTCTAGTAAAGAACACAATAAACTAACACATTTGTCTTCATCAGAAATATTAATTTCAACAAAAAATAATTGACTTACCACTATATTGAAGGCATTCAAATGCTTTGTCACTAAGTTTCCATATTTCATTTTGTAATGTCCCCATTACTAGCAACTCAACAAAATTTCTCTGATACCACATTATAGCATCCCCAACCACCAACTGGGCTATGCCACTAAAAAAATTTGAACTCTGATGCTAATTAAACATAAAAAGAGAATACTCTACAATGCATATTTCTATACATAATCATAACAAAAATATACATGCAGCATAAACAAGAAAAATCCATGAAAGAAAATGCATAATTATTATTGTGACACGTGATTTAACACACAATTGACACTTATATTTGATTAAAGGAACACCAACTGTATCCAGACCTTCCACGTACCTCTCATCCTTAGAATGCACTGCCCATAACTCTCAGCAGTGGGTCACCCCTGAGTTGGCGCTAAACTCCACCTGGTTAACGTTTCCTAACCAAGATAAAGTATCTCAAACCACATGAAACTCAATCACAGATGTCAATTCATACTGACAGCCTACATTCCCTCATTCCCCACATGCATGTCCCACCCTAGGAAGTGTTCCCATTCTCTGTTCAACAGTCCTTCGGCTTCCCACTTCCCTTTTGGGGCTTCAGCAACAGGGTGGACATGAAGTCTCAGAGCCCTGTCACTGCAATTTAGCACCTTGGGAAAATAATTCCATGTAATTCTCTCACCTAGAGATAATGCAATGTCCTATGGGCCTGACAACATGTCTCTTCATTCCATCTCTCTAAGCTAACCTGGGTACAGGTTCTGTGAGAGTAATAGTCGGGTACAAGTGATAGTTGAGTGAGTAACTCCCCCTGATCCCATGATCGAAAAAAAATGTACTAATTCCAAACTCTATGGATGCATGTTCCCAACTTGACACTTGTCACGTTGAGAACTACCTTGGGTCCACTTGTCCCCCTCCTTAGGACTTAGGATAAAATAAATATCCATACTTTATACTTTAAGGAATATTAATATAATATTCCTTTAGGTTTAATCCCCCTTAACTTAGCCCCTTATCCTCAACTAGTGGATTTTATCCCCCCATACTCTTTTACATGGTTGGTATGTCGCAGTGATGTGTTTTAATTATATTTTCATGTGATTACATTTACATTTTCAGTACAGAGGTATTGGTCTTTTGCATCCAGGCTCACCAGCCTCAAAAACACAAGGATCACACACTAAACCGGTGTGCTTAGAAATCTTGGGATGCGTGCATTATTATTTTAGTGCAACACCCTCGTGCACTTGCATAGGTGCACGTTATAACATAGCATATATGCAAAAGGCTCTCTGGCCTTAAAATCACACACTAAGCCGATGTGCACATAATCTTGGGATGTGTGCATTCTTCTTTTAGTGTGTCCTCCTTGCGCATTTACACCAGTGCGCGTTGAATCCATTAAGTTGTTCCTCTTTTAGTGCGCCATCCCTGTGCACTTACATAGGTGTGCACTGTATTCATTTTAAAATGTGTGCACTCCTTTGGTGTGAGATTCATGCGCGCAGAACCAAACCATAGATCTTGTACCATCAACTCACCATCTTATATGTAAATCACAGTTACATTTACATGTACAATTGGGATTCAGCCTAGGGGTATTATATTCCCCTCCCCCTTATTTATGCATTATTCTTAGTGTAGTATATACACATATACAACCAAAATTTCAAAAGTCTTCAAAAATATGTGGGTATTTTGCCCGCATAGCATCTTCATGCTCCCAAGTTGCATCCTCAGGGTCGTACCAGGTCCATTGGACCTTTACTATCCCTATGGCTCGATTTCAAAGCCGCTTGATCTTCCAGTCCAATATGCATAACAAATGCACTTGAAAGTCGTCTTCTTGCTCCACCTGAATCACATTCCAATCAATGACATGATTAGCATCATGTACATACCTTTTAAGCAATGATACATGGAATACATTATGAATACACATTGATGCAGGAAAGGCAAGCATGTATGCTACAGGTCCAATCCTTTCAAGGATTTCAAACGACCCACAAAAACGAGTTTCCATCTTTGAGCAAATTCCCAACTTCAGGGAACTTTTGTTGGCCTTTACTTTCAGGAACACATGGTCACCCACTTTAAATTCCCTATGATTTTTTCCCTTATCCACATAGATTTTTTTCTTGTCCTGGGAAACCTTTAAATTCTGTTTTATTTTCATCATCTACTCTTCCATTTCCCTACGTAGTTCTGGCCCAACCACTACTTGGTTTGTTGGGTTGTCCCAGCTCATTAGTGTGTTGCATTTTCTGCCATAAAGTCCCTCAAATGGGATCATATTCAGGGATGCTTGGTACCCATTGTTGTAAGTAAACTCTACCAAGTAAAAATAATCCTCCCATTTGGATGGTTTATCCATCACATACATCCTTAACATATCTTCTATTACCCGATTCACCCTTTTTGTCTGTCCATCCGACTTTGGATGATAAGTTGTGCTAAAATGCAGATTTGTTCCAAATCCCTTGAATAATCGTTTCCAAAAATTTGAAGTAAATTTTGGGTCTCTGTCAGACACAATTGTCTTGGGCATTCCATGTAATCGAGATATTTCTTTCAGATAAATATCAGCTATGTTAGTTTCATTGTGAGTGATATTTACTGGACTAAAATGGGTAGCTTTGGTAAGCTTATCAACCACTACCATGATAGAATCATGTTGCTTGCTAGTTCTTGGTAGTTTAGTGATAAAATCCATTCTTACAACTTCTTATTTCCACTCAGGAATGGGAAATGGATGCAACAAACCAGTTGGGTGTCTATGCTCAACCTTGACCTTTTGGCATTCCAAACACTTGGAAATAAAATCAACAACTTCTTTCTTCATTCCTAACCAATAATATTGGCTCTTGATAGTTGAAATAGTTTTCTGGTAACCTGGTTTTCCAACATAACGCACGTTATGCATTTCTCCCAATATCAAATTCTTCAATTCCCGAGAATTTGGCACATAAATTATGCCCCTCTACATGATAATTTCATCATTTTCCATCTTATAGTCTTCAACTTTCTGCTATAAATTTTCTTGCTGAAGTTTTTCCTTTACCTCCATGTATTTCTGATCTGATGTTCCAGCCTATAGAATTCTATCTTTCAAATATGATTGGTACATTCTACTGGTTGTAGCAAGCATCTCATGCACCCTCCTGATGAGTGCGTCAGCCACCTTTTTCTCTTTACCTTTGATATGTTTTATATCAAAATCATATTCACTGAGGAAATCTAACCACATACTTTTCCTGGCATTTAGAGTTGCTTGTCCAAACAAGTATTTCATACCACTATGGTTTGTCTCCAACTCAAATTTTTTTCCCATGAGGTAGTGCTTCCACATCTTCAAGGCATGCACTATTTCTTCCAACTCCAAATCATGAGTAGCATAGTGTCTTTCATGCTCCTTCAAATTCCTTGATTCATAGCACACCACATACCCATTCTGACTAAGGACTCCACCCAGTCCTTATTTACATGCATCAGTGCATACAATGAAATTTTCATTTTGATCAACAATCCTTAGTATTGGATAACTTGTTAATAATTGTTTCAAGTGTTGGAAAATCCTTTCACAATCCAATGTCCACTCAAATTTCACACTTTTATTCTATAAAGAAGTAATTGGGTGTGCAATCTTTGAGAATCCTTCAATAAATATTCTATAGTAACCTGCAAGGCTCATGAATGATCTCACCTCTGATACATTCCTTGGTGTTGGTCATCCTTCAATGTCCTTTATATTTTATGGATCTATTGTTATTCCTTCCTTTGAAATGATATGGCCCAAATAATGAATTTGCTTCTGGTAAAATGAGCACTTGCTCAATTTGGCATACAATTGATGCTCCCCCAATACGTGTGACACCATTCTCAAGTGTTTCTCATGCTCTTCTCCAGACTTAGAATATATTAAAATATCATCCAAGAATACAATGACAAATTTATCCAAGTAATTCCTAAATATACCATTCATGAGACACATGAAAACAGATGGTGCATTTGTTAACCAAAATGGCAACACTGTGAACTCATAATGACCATACCTTGTTATGAAGGTAGTCTTGTTGATTTCTTCTTCTTTAATTCTTACCTGATGATATCCCGACCTGAGATCAATATTCGAGAATAATTTTGCATCTTTCATCTGATCAAATAGGTCAGCTATCCTTGGAAAAGGATACTTGTTCTTCACAGTTACCTTGTTGAATTGTTGGAAGTCAATGAAAAGTCTCAATGTTCCATCCCTTTTCTTCATAAATAATACTAGGGCACCCCAAGGTGACACACTTGTGCATATATACCCATTCTTCAGAAGCTCTTCAAGTTGCATTTGTAATTCCTCCAGTTCTAGTGTACTCATCCTGTAAGGGCTCTTGGATACCGGGGTTTCTCCAGGCATCAGATTGATGGAGAAATCAATATCTTGCTTGGGTGGTAATCTTGGTATTTCTTTAAATACATCTTCAAACTCTTTTAGGACTACATAATCTTCAATATTTGGCACCTTATCTATAGGTGTCTCTTCCATATGTGTTGCAAATATTTGACACCCTTTCCTGTAACTTTTCTTCAACTGCAAGGTTGAAACTTCTCTGACAGTTACTGCTCTGGGAATTCCTTGTACTGTCCTTAAGTTGCCTTCCTCACCCAAGCAATTAAATGCCTTATTATAATAGTCTAGGATAACATGATGTTGGTCCAACCAATCCATACCAATTAGGCAGTCATAGGAACCTAAAGGTATGATGTTCGAATCTACCTTGTTGTTCAGTCCATTCATGCTCATTGGGTATACCTTAACCATCTCTTTAATTTTTCTTTTAGCTATTGTGGCTAGCTGCACCATCCAAGGTTTTCAAATATTGCTTCTTGGCAATTGAAATCTCTCCACCAACTTTGGATCTAGATAACTATGACTAACTCATGAATCAATTAAAATAGAAATGGGCTAGTCATTGATCTTACCTTCCACTTCAATCATATGTGATTGAAACTCAACTTGCTTGTTGTCCAGGGCTGCATATATCTTAGGTACATTTATGCCCATGTCCTCCATTGTTTCATCTTGTTGTAAATTGTGAACAATCCTCATTTTTTCACTTATGTGAAGGAAATCTTTGTACATATTATCTCCCTTACAACCCCAACATTGAATAGGTGGTTTCCTTGGTATTTTACCCATTGTCTCTGTCATTCTAGATTCTTTAGAAATTGGTTGTCCCAGAGAGTTATTTCTAAAGAATAGTGGCTTAGTTCCCTTCTTCCTCTATTCCATATTGTTTTTTTTTCTTGTCTTCCCGATCTTTTTGGTAAGTTTCTCTCCCTTTATGTTGGTCATAAAGGAACTTAGCCCTTCTTATATTTTCCTCCAATGTTTTTGGATCATCGTATTGTATCATGCCACTGATCAATGATGGCGACCCACTCAAATATATTTGAATCTTAACTTTCTCATCCTTGATGAAGGAAACATATTTCAACAGCTATAAAAACCTCCTTTCATACTCATCTATGGTCATACTCCCAAGATTTAGTTCAAAGAATTCCTTCATTTTCTTATCATAGTATCTCTAAGTCAAGTATTTCCTTTGAAAATATCTCTTGAATTTCCTCCAAGTCACCTTCTTCTCATCAATGTGTTGTACCTGCACAAATTGGTCCCACCACATTTATGTTTTTCCCTTGAGCTAATAGGTGGAAATTATTCCTTCTATGTATGAAGAGTAATTATGCAATTGAAAATACTTCCTCATGCCTAGAAGCCATGTCTCGGCATCCTCATTCTTCTTGTGCTCACCATCAAATGTAGGAGGATTGATTTTGTTCATTTCTCCTTGTAGCTCATCCACCCCAGGCCTCCTATTATGTTTCCTGACAGGGGATGGACTTGAATTATTGTGTTCTCTTCTAGTGGAATGCCTTGGGGAGTGATGGTGATGTCTGCCAACACTTCTTGTTCTTCTCCTCTTATCATGAGACTTATGGCTCCCTGGTTTGCTTAACACGGTCTCCTTATCTATCTTCTTCTCTATTTTGTCCAAGATCTGCATTAACTTGATGTTGAAGTCTTCTTGTTGCTCCTTGGCTTTCATAATCCTCTCATTATCAGATTTATAACTCAGGACATCCTTTTGCAAAAATTTTATGGTCTCTACCAAGTTCATTGTTTCTTCCTTACCTTCTCCATGTCCATTTGAATTTGTACCTTCATTACCCATATTGACATACATTCCTCTCATCTCTTCTTCATGGTTGTAAACTCCCTACACATATTCCATGATTCTAAACTTTTGTTGATCCTGTTCTGATCTAAGTGTTGTTAACTCTGCACAATGTGAAGCCAACAAAATTTATTAGGCTAAACAATTTAACAAATTCTTGAAATTTTGTACAATTCTATTTTCATAATGCATCAAAATTATTTCTTCTGATTTCTTGTGAAATTAACTTCCCAATCGACTTCACGCGCACTACTTCTCAATTATAAACACATATTTAGCATGCGCAAATTTTACACACGCAATGCTAAAAAGTAGCGCATGCACCTATATCCAATGTGCATACTTTTATGTCACGTACCAATATCTACTAAGCATGACTTTTGTGTTGCACATCAATATTCTGCGTGCACTGCAAGCATTACACCACACAATGCCACGGTTTAGTGTGTTCACACCACGCGCCAATACTCCTTGTGCACCAATATTTTGTCACGCGCCAATATTTACTGAGCATAAATTTTGTGTCGTGCACTGATATTCTGCACGCATTGCAAGCACTACACCACACAACACCAAGGTTTAGTGTGTTCACACCGCATGCCAATACTCCCCACACACCAATATTCTGTCACGCACCAATATTTACCCAGCACAACTTTTGTGTCACGCACCGATATTCTGCATGCACTGCAAGCACTACACCACACAATGCAAAGGTTTAGTGTGTTCACACCATGCACCAATACTCCCTAAGCACCAATATTCTATCATGTGAAAATATTTACTGAGCACAAATTTTGTGTCGTGCACCAATATTCTGTGCATGCCATCAATTATATAAAGTGCAGTGCCAAAATTTAGTGTACATACCATGTGCATCATTATTTTCTACATAACGCCAAATTTTTAGTGCGCACAACTGTGCAACATTATTTTTCCACATCACTAGCTTCGCACAGTGCAGTACCCAATTTTAATGCAGACACCTGTGCACCTTTATCTTTCTGCACATCACTACTACTTGGCACAGGCAAATATTTGCAACGCATAACTAATTTTTCCATAATTTTGATGCAGCAATTGGGGATTTCCCCCGATTTTAACCCAATTTCCACCCTAGACATTGTACAACCATGAAATTTGTTCAATTTCACTCCAATATACCAAAATTCAACCTATACAACAACAAAATTTTGTCTGTGTTGCTGGTTGATATTCCTAGTGTGAGTTTTCTCAATTCATTGATGAATTCATAATTTTATTCAAACAATTCCACTCAATCTATCGTGGCTTCCCTGTAACTTCAAATTCGACCAATTCCTGTCTGAATTTTCTTAAACAGAGATTAAAATTAGGAATATCTCTTCACTTAACCAAAATTCCCCAAATTCCATGAATTTAACAATAGAAATTGGGTCTTTTGCCTGATTCCACTCAATTACTTCTAATTTCCGTCATGGACGCACTGTAACTTGAAAATTTGGCCACTCACAAACTCAATTCTCTGCGAAAATCCGCTTTGGCATTATGCTAACTCGGCCCATCCAAGCTCAATGTTGAAAAATGGGCTCTAATTCCACATTGTAATGTCCCCATTACCAACAACTCAACAAAATTGCTCTGATACCACATTGTAGCATCCTTGGTCACCAACTGAGCTATGCCACTAAAAAATTTTGAACTATGATACTAATTAAACATAAAAAGAGAATACTATGCAATGCACAATTTTATACATAATCATAACATAAATATGCATGCAGCATAAATAGGAAAAGCCCATGAAAGAAAATGCATAATTATTACTGCGACACATGATTTAACACACAATTGGCACGTATCTTTGGTTAAAGGAACACCAACTACTTTCAGACCTTCCACGTACCTCCCAACCTTAGATCGCACTGCTCATAACTCTTAGCAGTGGGTCACCCCTAAGTTGGGGCTAAACTCCACCTGGTTAAGGTTTCCTAACCAAGATAAAGTATCTCAAACCACATGAAACTTCGTCACAGATGCCAATTCATACTGACATCCTACAGTCCCTCATTCCCCACATGCATGTCCCACCCCACCAAGTGTTCCCCTTCTCTGCTCAACAGTCCTTCAACTACCCACTTCCCTTCCGGGGCTTCAACAATAGGCTGGATAAGAAGTCTCAAAGACCTATCGCTACATCTTGGCACCTTGGGAAAATAATTCCTTTTAATTCTCTCACCTAGAAGGAATGCAATGTCCTATGGGCCTAAAAACCCACCTCTTCAGTCCATCTCTCCAAGCTAGCCAGGGTACATGTATATGTGACAGTGATAGCCAGGTAAGAGTGATAGTTGAGTGAGTAACTCCCCATGATCCCATGATCGGAAAAAAATGTACTAAGTCCAAACTCTATGGATGCATGTTCTCAACTTGACACTTGTCACATTGAGAACTACCTTGGGTTCACTTGTCCCCCTCCTTAGGACTTAGAATAAAATAAAGATCCATAATTTATACTTTAAGGAATATTAATATAATATTCCTTTGGGTTTAATCCCCCTTAACTTAGCCCCTTATCCTCAACTAGTGGAGTTTATCCCCCCATACTCTTTTACATGGTTGGCCTGCCGCAATGATGTATTTTCATAATATTTGTGTGATTACATTTACATTTTCAGTACATAGGTATTGGTCTTTTTCATCCAGGCTCACCAGCCTAAAAAAACACAAGGATCGCACACTAAACCGATGTGCGTGGAAATCCTAGGATCCACGCATTCTTCTTTTAGTGTGCCACCCTTGTGCACTTACACAGGTGCACATTATAACATAACATATATACAAAAGGCTCTCTGGACTCAAAATCATGCACTAAGTTGATGTGTGTGGAATCTTGGGATGTGCACATTCTTCTTTTAGTGTGCCATCCTTACACACTTACACCGATGCATATTGTATACATTAATCTGTTCCTCTTTTAGTGTGCCATCCCCACAAACTTACACAGGTGCGTGATAAATACATTAAACTATGCACTATATTCATTTTAAAATGTGTGCACTCCTTTGGTGTGAGATGCATGCACACTAACTCAATGCACGCAGAACCAAACTAAAGATCGTGTACCATCATCTCACCAACTTATATGTAAATTATAGTTACATTTACATGTACAATTGTGGTTCAGTCTAGGGGTATTACACATCCTTAGATTATATATCTTCTTCCACATGAATAGTTTTTTTACCATAGACTTATACTGATACAAAGTCCCCAACTTATTCCATAAAGCCTTGGTCATAGCTTCCCCTAACACATTCACTAATACTGAATCTAAGAGACACAACCAGATTATGCTCTTGTCCTCCCGATCCAACTTTTCCCAGTCTTGTGTTGACATTCTTGTAGGTGCAGTACCTATATCCACGATGATCCACTGATCTTTGTCCACCAACAGATATTCCATATTGATCTTCCACGACTAAAAACTTTTCCCATTAAATTTCTTGATCTTTATTTTCAAATTGCTCGTCATTTATTTTCACTTGAAGAATCAATACCGCAGATCTCCCACTGTAACAAGGATTATCACATACCCATGCCAAACCCTTATCCATAAAGGAATCCCCCTTAATCCAAAAAGTGGCTCTAATACCAAATGTATATTTTGACCTTGTACAATTAATTATTGCAAACAAAATATTAATAAAAACATAAAAGATACAATGGCACACACACACATTACACAAATATTTTTACCCTGGAAACCCAAACCGAAAAAACTAGCAACATGTTTAGAGTTGCACGTCTAATATTCTATTCATCATATCTTCATTTTTTATAATACAATACATATATATGATCCTGCGACATCAAAAACCCCTAATCCATCGACCCAAATTAGTCAACAACCATAATTCCTTAACCGAAATTAGAAATCCATCGAAAAAAAAACCATGTGATGAAAAACCGCCAAAAAATGAACTCAAAAAAGGCCAAAAATTTTTTTGGGAGAATTTCCCACAAACCCCCCGGGTAGGGGG
>ML793659.1:324688-343064 GCA_009831015.1 Picea engelmannii | reverse complement strand
ACACATACCCAACATTGTGCACCACTAGATACCCTCAATATGTGTGCAACAATACCTCAAACCATGGATCATCCCTTTAGAAAAGGAAATGGAAACTCATAAATAACAACCAAATGCCAAAGTAGCTAGGTCATCCCCTCAAGAACTTAACAAACTTGTCCTTTAAGAAAAAAAAAACATCAATAACTGGGTCAAAACCTAGATCCGTAAAGGAGGGATGCATGGGCCATGTGCCAACATTGATCCATGTGCAGTATCCTCAAAATAAGCTCTAGATCCAAGACATGAGGGGATGGACCCATTAAATATGCAATATGAGGTGGTTAAAACCTCAAATTATGTGCCATGAAACCCTAAACAAGTGGAACTTTCCATCTCCAAGAGTGATAATTCATCAATGCAAATCAACCACCTGCCCAAAAAAGGAAAGGTGGTTAGTGCATTGTCTCCAAAGAAAACAAGCTCACCATCCAAGGTGTTAAATTCATCAAGTCAAGTTCCCAATAGTGCATCCCTAAAATACGGAGTCAATCCATACAAATCCATGTTCTAGTTCATCATGATAAATTAACCACTCCACGAACAAAGGGGACAACCCCATTCAATAGGTGACAAACATGACTATGCATCGACACATGTGCCAATAAAGAGGAAATAAACGGAGCTATCCACTAATGATTTCATTCCAACTCATCAATACTTGATCCATGCATCAAGAATGTGAAATCAAGTGAGGGAATCCACACAACGATTCTAAAACCAATATACACCATATCAAATATAGTTATTGAGAGAGATAAAACCATATAGAAAAGTGTGCATAAGAGAAGTGCTCTCCTAAGACAAAATGTAAACTATGCCAAGATGCCATATCAATGTTAAACAAGGCCTCAAATTCTAAGGCATTTGATCTGTAAATTGTCATGGATATTCCACTGGAATAATTCATCACAGTAGATTTTGCAATATTATGAAATCTTTTATTATGCAATTTATTTCCTTAGATATCATATTTATTATCAGTAGCTTAGTGCTCAAATTTATGAAATAAATGAAATTTGAAAATGAAAGAATGAGAAAATGAACACAAGATGTGAATTCGAAACCCAATAGGGTAGAAAACCTAGCTAGATTATGAGGCCTATTCTCTACTCTTTTTTCTTCAATTATGAAATGCAAGTATAAAGAAAGGGACACTCACTATGGAGTTACCTTTGACACTATGGCCTAAATGGTTGCTAAATAATATTCTACCTCCTCTGTTATTCTCTCAAATTCCACTCCTAGATTCTCTGCTCAACTATGGAACAATTTATAACATCCCCATTATAATCCCCGAATTGATTAATTATTATGTAGATATAACGTGTGGCTACGACCAAAGCGATGTAATATGTGAATTGTATTTCTTTGTTTTATTAATAAAATATGATGTCAGTTGCTAAGGGGACATGTACAAGAGATGGGGGTTGAATTAATCCACAAGAGTGGGGAGTGTCTAGGATAATGGCCAGGAGGGGTCCAAGGGGGAAATACCCATGTATATTAATTTAACTCATTTTCCTAAATTTGTTATTTGTATGTGAACCTTCCCATTTATGATTGAGTTTTCCCAAAGCCAATCATTGAATACATGTAAGAGGGTGGGTGTGAGGGGTCACATCCCAAATTTATTAGGCACATGGGGGTTGAGTACAATCAGCTTGGGGAAGAGTGTGAGTCAAGAAAGGCAAGCCAAAGAGAGGAAATTTGTATGGGTTGGGACAACAATTTTTAGTTAGTCAAGTTTTGTGCATGAGATCAAAGGAGAGAGCAAGAAATAGAGATTGAAGTTGATGCAACCATGGAAGGAGAATTCTAGAGTGGGATAGAGAATAATTGGAGCGAATCGGAGACAGAAAACTGAAGATCCAGGTTGTCAGGCCTGAAGAGTGAACTCATGTGTGAGTTGCACTAAAACAACAAGTGTTGTTGTTGGTTTGCTGATAGTTTTCCTAACAACAATTTCCCTTGAGTTCCCAGCTAAGAGATTCCTAGCTACTTGTTCCAAAGAGACCCTAATAAATGAATGGGATGCATGAGGGAATGAGATCGGTGAAGGGGTACATTCCTTGGGTTGGACAGGTCAAGAGGAAGAGAGCTAGTGGAAAATCGGGATAGTTGTCAGATAATATCAATTGGGTTGAGAGTTTTATGAGTTGTGAGTGGACTATGAGATACCACCCTCTTTTATGGATCGCTAGCCTCAACTTGTGGGTGACTGGTTGTTGATATTTCGAAAAGTCAGCCTATGGTTTGGTGGAACTTTCGTCTCAAGTAGCTAGTTGCACAACTGTTGTGAAAACACAATTGTTGTGTCTTGTTGTTATGTTAAATTATGTGTTTAATTGTTGTCCATGAAATATGTGTATTTGGAAGTGGTTTATATGTTATTGTAATGAATTGTTTAGCTTCATTTCATGTTGATTATTAGCATGTGGTAAATGCATTTATTTTGTGGTTGTAGATAGTATATAAATATGTTTTAATTCGTAGATGTAAGCTACAGGAAATCAACTAATTGCAAATGAATTAATTTAGTTAGAAGAAAATTTTGTTTTTAACATTATTTTGCACCGCAATGTCACTCAAATGGGTTGGGGGATGTTATTTTATGGTATCAGAGCTTCTAGTTCAAACACTGGGCTTGTATGGGCCACGATGGTTGTGAATTAGTGAAATTCATTGTTGCATATTTTGTCTGTGACCAATTTGGGGGGAAAACAAAGATTTTAGGTAGAAATCCACAATTCCATGAGTGAAATCCGAGTTTTAATTACTTCAGACGGTTTGAGAGGGTTAATGGAGTAGAGAGGTCAAGTTGAAAATCAAAATTCGACCTGGAATGGTCAAAATTCAAGTTTTAATGGTCACCTGTAGAGTTACATGAAGTTTGAAGAATCAACGGTTGAGATCATGTTTGATCTCATGATTGACGGTCGAGATTCATCATTATAAATTTAAAAATTCCTAAGGATTCGACCATTTGAAAGGTTGATGAGATCGATGACCGGGATTAAATCAAGGGTTGTGAAAGGGAGATAAGCCTTCCATGCCTCGGGACTTCGGAGGTCTGGGACATTGTGATGTTGGAACTTCACAACATTCAAATCTCGTCAAAGGAAACCGGTTGAAACAATGACCAAACGGTTGATCGACAACTGGAGATTTCCTATCCGTTGTCATGGGATCCTCTTTATCGTTAAACCTTGACTAGATTTTCAGTCATGAGGTAACGTGGTCCGTAGATATAAGGATATTCATAATCCCTCCTAACCATTGGATATACGCTACGGTCAGATTCGTTGTTGGCCCACTCCGAGAGTAAAAAGGTGTTAAACGATCGGAATCCCCCAATGTCGAAGTTGCGAAGTAATGTGGGTTGTAGATCTAAGGATTTTTAGAATCCTTCCTAACCGTTGGATATACGCTACGGTCAAATTTGGTTTTGACCCACTCCGAGAATAAAAAGGTGTTAAACGATCGAAATCTTCGAATGTCGAGGTTGCGAAGTAACGCGAGTTGTAGATATAAGGATCTTCGGAATCCTTCCTGACCATTGGATATATGCTCCAGTAAAATTCAGCGTTGACCCACAACGGAGTAAAAAGGTGTTAAACGGACGGAATCCAAGAATGTCGAAGTCATGAAGTAACGTGGGTCATAGATCTAAGGATCCTTCGGGACCCTTATCGACTGTTAGATCGAGTATAGTGGAAGGATAGAGTAAGAAGTACCATCAACCGACATCAAACAATCATCCATGCTCTATGACCTCTCTGGTAGGTAACCATTCGAGAATTATTGGCTTAAGGACTGTAAGGGACGAGAAGTCGTAAAATCCTGGAGCGGAGAAATTCCACGGACCATTAGATCATGGGGAAGAATTTGGTATCTATGTGAGTCGTTGATCTGAAGGTCCATTGGGAGCCTTTCTCAATAGTTCGATATATTAATGGAAGGATAGTGTAAACATTTTAGTGAAGTCTTACTCCAGGAAACGTAAGGTACAAGGGGTAAGAATATCCCAAATGTCGAAGGCCAGAGTATGTGGCGAGGAATTCCAGAACTTCAGAACTATGGAACTCCGAGAATCTAGGAGATTTGAAGATATAGGAAAATGTGTTAAACATTGAAGCGTTGAAGCGCCAAAGTGTCGAAGCATCGAAGTTTCCCATGTTGAAGTGTCCAACTCTGATTTGACAGACCTGCATACATTGTGGTGATGCGGTGTACCTGGATAGTTCCACATGGTGTCATGGGATTTGTCGCGAGTTAAGTGTGGGACCCCCCTTGCCAAGTCTAAACCTTGTGTTAAGTGCAGAAAAATNATCGTATATTTTGGAGAGAAAGGAGACTTCGTAACTTCGGGTCTTCGAAGATGTTGTAGACTTGTACAAGAATGACGGAGGGTCGAAGGCCCGGTATTCGTGAAGATCGAGAGATATTACCTTCAACCAGCAGCCACCTCATCATCAGGGGATGATGACCCAGGTCATGACCATGCCATGTCATATGGTGTGAGAGAGGTGAATATACATGGATACCACATGGCAAACAGGATATCCATTGGCCAAAGACACCCCGAAAATATATATATATATATATATATATTCGGAAGGCTATAAATTTCAAACCAGAGCTCGATTTTGGGTGAGGTTTCAATCATTGGAAAGATATTTCATAGAAGAATTCATCTAGGGAATCATAGTGTGAAATGATGAAATGCATCTTCATAAATTGATGGGGAAACAACATGTATTATAATTAATGAAATGTTTTATAATATGCATGTTCTAACAGTAATTATTACATACGGATTTCTTGCAAAATTAGAGGTATAGAAAGAAACTTTAGTTCTTATATGAGGACTGGAGTTATGGAAGATTCTCAAGGATATTATACCCATGAGGAAGAGATCATAGGAATGCATGGGGAATGCCGAGATAGAGTCAAATGGAAGAAGAGATAGGAAAGAGCTTGCCATTATGAGAAGTGTGCATAGGGAAGTGCAGAGCTACAGGGATGATAATGAAAATATTATGCGAGCTCAAGAAGAGATACTTCAAAGCTTAAATATGTTGCATAAGTAAGTCAACAAGGATTCTAGCACCAAGCAAGCAACTATTGTTAGACAAGTATCAACATCTATATCCCATATCAAAAGGGATGATCATTGAAATGATAGGTAGTCAAGAAGTATGAGAAGACACCATCATTCTCCAAGACATTCCACTAGAATAAATCATGCAATCTCAAGGCCAGGGAGCATTCAAAGTGTGTCTCGTGTTCGGAGGAAAAGAAGAAGGTCGGAGGCAGACATCTTGCAAGGTGAACTCAGGAAAATCAAGCCACCTAATTTCAATGGTGATCATAGGAAAGAAGAAGAGGCAAAGGCTCGATTGTTGGAAATAAATAAATATTTCCAGCTGCATGATTACCCATCCTGGGTAAAGGCTAGAATTGACACCTACCACTTGCAAGGAAAGGAAGCCATGTGGTGGGATCAAATTAAGCAAGCCAAGAACCTTGATGAGAAAAGGATCTCATGGAGGCAGTTCAAATGATATTTCCAAGAGAAATATGTGTATGAGCATTACTATGAGAGAAAGATAAAAGAGTTCTTTGAACTCAAGTTGGGAACCATGACAATGGACGAATATGAGAAGCGGTTATTTGAATTTTTGAAGTATGTTGACTTCATCAAGGATTAGAAGGTTAAAATCCAAAGGTTTCTAAGTGGTTTACCCTATTTCTATACTGACAAGATTCACTATGATAACCCCAATACCTTAGGGAAAGCAAGGCACCTTTATGAGGAAAGCAAAGGAAGGCCAGTGTTCCAAAAGGCTTGGAATGACAAGATGAAAGGGAAAAAGGATCAAAGGCGGAAAGGTTTTAAGCCACCCTTTTTCAAAAATAACTTCCAAGAAAATAAGCAAGGTCAGGTAGCCCAAAATGAGAAAAAGAATGCATATTTGTTTGGGAAAAGGCCAAGGCAACAACCTATTCAATGTTGGATATGTGAGGGAAATCACTTATATAGGGACTGCCCTCATAAACAAGAAAGAATGAGAATTTTACACAACATTCAGGAGGTTGAAACAGTGAAATACATGGGAGGAAACATGCCAAGGATTTATGCAGCCTTGGACAACAAGCAGGCAGAATATCAATCTACCATGATTGAAGTGGAAGGTAAGATTGATAACCAGCCCATAACAATTTTAATTGATCTTGGATCTAGCCATAGTTACAGAAATGCTAACATTGTTGAAATATTTCACTTGTAAATAAGTAAGCATAAGAAATTTTGGTTAGTTCAGTTAGCCACGAGGGCTAAGAGAAAGATCAATGAGTTGGTTAAAGATTGTCAAATAGACATGAATGGACTCAACACAAAGGGAGATGTAAACATCATACTATTGGGTTCATATGACTGTCTAATTGACATGGATTGGTTGGAGAAACATCATGATGTCCTAGACCACAAGAAAATCATATATCTTGATGAGGAAGGGAAGCAAGGCAAGATTCAAGGCATTCCAAGAGTTGTAGTTGTTAGAGAGATGTCATCTATGCAGTTGAAAAAGAGCTTCAGGAAGAAATGTCAGATGTTTGCATCCCATATGGAGGAGGAAACCAAAGATAAAGTGGAAAGCATTGAAGACCATTCGGTCTTGAGGAATTTTGAAGACTTTTTTAGAGAAATTATAGGATTTCCACCCAAAGGAGACATTGATTTATCTATTGATTTAGTGTCAGGAGCTGCCCCAATGTCTAAGAAACCATACAGAATGGGTACATTATAATTGAAGGAGTTACAAATGCAGCTTGAAGAATTGTTAAAAAAGGGGTATATACGCCCAAGTATGTCACCTTGGGGAGCCCCGGTTCTTTTTTTGAAGAAGAAGGATGGAACCTTAAGGTTGTGTATTGATTTCGGGAAACTTAATAAGCTTACCATAAAGAATAAGTATCCTTTGCCCAGAATTGATGATTTTTTTGATCAGCTGAAAGGTGGAAGAATATTTTCAAAGATTGACTTGAGATCATGCTATCATCAAGTAAGGATAAAGGAAGAAGACATCAACAAGACATCATTCAGAACAAGATATGGGGATTATGAATTCACGGTAGTGCCATTTGGGCTATCAAATGCCCTAACATTTTTTATGTGTCTGATGAATGGAGTGTTCAAAGAATACCTAGACAAGTTTGCAATTGTGTTCTTATATGATATACTCATCTATTCTAAATCAGAAGAGGAACATGAGAAACATTTAAGAATGGTGTTGCAAGTTTTAAGAGAGCATAAATTGTATGTTAAGATAAGTAAGTGCATCTTTTCCCAAAAGAAGATTCACTACTTGGGGATATAATATCAGCAGCAGGGATAGAAGTTGATCCTAAGAATATAGAGGCCATTAGAGGATGGTCAGCGCCAAATAATGTGACATAGGTCAGATCATTCATGGGTCTTGTTGGTTATTATCGAAGATTCATAAAAGGGTTCTCAAAGATTGCAAGTCCAATCACTTCTTTACAATAGAAGGGAGAAAAGTTTGAATGGACTTCTAAGTGTGAAGAGAGTTTTCAATAGTTGAAGGGAATATTTACAAGTGCACCAATCTTGAAGATTGCATAACCAAACGAATATTTTGTTGTGTGCACTGATGCATGCAAGGAAGGACTCGGTGGAGTTCTTAGTCAAGGGGACCATGTGGTATGCTATGAGTCTGGAAAATTAAAAGAGCATGAGAGGAATTACGCTGCACATGACTTGGAGTTAGAAACTATTGTACATGCATTGAAAATGTGGAGGCATTACCTTATGGGTAAGAAATTCAAGCTAAGGACAGACCACTGTGGTCCGAAGCATTTTTTTGGATAGCCCACACTAAATGCTAGGAAAACTAGATGGATGGAATTTCTGAGTGAATATGACTTCAAAATTAATCATATAAAGGGAAAGGAAAATAAATTGGTTGATGCACTCAGCGGGAGAGTTGATGAAGTGCATATGGCAGCCATTAGCATGTACAAGACATATCTGAAAGACAAAATTGTTGCAGCAACAAATTCAAATCATAATTATTTGAAAATAAAAGAGACATTACAGCAAGGTCAATTTCAACAGAAATTTTATTATTATGAGCTAAGAGAAGATGGAATTATTATGTATAAAGGTATGGTGTGTGTGTCGAATTATGGGGAGATAAAAAATGCAGTGATGAAGGAGATGCACAATGTGCCATATGTCGGGCACCCAAGATATCAGAAAACACTTGTAGCAGTAAAAAGCCAATATTTTTGTCTAGGAATGAAGAAAGAAGTGGCTAATTACATAGCCTGATGTTTGGAATGCCAAAAAGTAAAGACAAAACATAGACACCCAACAGGTTTTCTACAACCATTGCCCATTCCGGAATGGAAGTGGGAAGTAGTTATAGTTTATTTTATTACTAAGTTGCCTAGAACAATGAAGCAACGTGATTCCACCATAGTGGTGGTGGATAAATTGACTAAAGCAACACATTTCATTCCAGTAAAGACTACACACAAGGAAACAAATATTGCATAAATTTATATGAGAGAAGTTGCTAGGCTACATGGAGTGCCTAAAGCAATAGTTTTAGATAGAGATCCAAAGTTTACTTCCAATTTTGGAAGGGTTTGTTCAAGGGCTTTGGGACAAATTTAAATCTTAGCACATCATATCATCCAGAGTCAGATGGAAAAATAGAAAGGACTAACAAGATAATTGAGGACATGCTTAGAATGTATGTGATGGATCAACCATCAAAGTGGGAAGATTATATTCATTTAGTTGAATTTTCCTACAACAATGGGTATCAAGACTCGTTGAAAATGAGTCCATTTGAGGCATTGTATGGCAGAAAATGTAACACACCAGTGAGTTGGGATAACCTAGCAGATAGAGCATTTGTTGGGCCAGATTTGTTAAAAGAAATGGAAGATCAAATGGAAAGGATAAAGAAAAATTTAAAAGTTGCCCAGGATAGGAAGAAAATTTATGTAGACAGGAACAGAGTTTTCAGAGATTTTAAAGTGGGAGAACATGTGTTTTTGAAAGTGAAGGAAAAGAGAAGTTCGTTAAGATTAGGAAGTTGCCCGAAGTTGGCAACAAGATATTGTGGGCCTTTTGAAATATTAGAAAAGATAGGGCATGTTTCATACATGTTAGCTTTGCATACATCCATGAGAGTTCATAATGTATTTCATGTGTCATTGTTAAATCAATATGTGCCTGATCCTAACCACATAATTGATTGGAATGTGATCTAGGTGGAGCACGAAGGGGATTTTTGGGTGGAACTAGTATGCATCTTGGACAGAAAATTCAAAGTGCTCAAGAACAAATCCATAGGGATGGTAAAGGTTCAATGGACCTGCTATGTTCCTAAATATGCTACATGGGATCATGAAGAAAACATGCAGGCATAATACCCGCAAAGTTTTGACAGTTTTGAAGGAAACACAATACAAGACTCCATTTTGAGCAGCTAAAATTCGAAAACCACATCTTAGAGTCCTAACCAACTATGTTGGGGACCTTGATAAAATAATGACTCATTCCTTGGGTTAGCCTTGATAAACATATGGTAAATCCCTTGGGTTATCCCTGATAAATGAATGGTGCCTTCCTTGGGTCAGAGAGTTGAGAGGAACATGAAATTATGGTTGGAGTTGTTGCTAAAGTTTTAAAATTGCATAATTTTATTTTCTAAGTATTGTGATGTAAATTTGCATATATGTATATTGACATAGAGTGCATTGAGGATGGCGCACAATTGTAGGGGAGGGGGAATGTAACATCCCAATTATACTCCCCATTTTGATTAATGATTATGTAGTTATAATGTGTGGCTATGGCCAAAGCGATGTAATATGTGAATTGAATTTATTTGTTTTATTAATAAAATGTGATGCCAGCTGCTAAGGGGACATGGACAAGAGATGGGAGATGAATTAATCCACAAGAGGGGGGAGTTTCTAGGATAATGGCCAAGAGGGGTCCAAGGGGGAAATACCCATGTATATTAATTTAACCCATTTTCCTAAATTTGTTATTTTTATGTGAACCTTCTCATTTCTAATTGAGTGTTCTCAAAGCCAATCATTGAATACATGTAAGAGGGTGGGTGAGAGGGGTCACATCCCAAAGTTATTGGGCACATGGGGGTTGAGTACAATCATATTGGGGAAGAGTTTGAGTCAAGAAAGGAAAGCCAAAGAGAGGAAATTCGTATGGGTTGGGACAACAATTTTTAGTTAGTCAATTTTTGTGCATGAGAGCCAAGGAGAGAGCAAGAAACAGAGCTCAAAGTTGATGAAACCATGGATGGCGAATTCTATAGAATGATGGTGTAATTGGAGTGAATTGGAGCTAGAAAACTGAAGAGCCAGGTTGTGAGGCCTAAAGAGTGAACTCATGTGTGAGTTGCACCTAAACAACAAGTGGTGTTGTTGGTTTGTTGTCAGTTTTCCTAACAACAATTTCCCTTGAGTTCCTAGCGGAGAGATTCCTATCTTCCTATGCCAGAGAGACCCTGATAAACAAATGGGATGTCTGAGGGACTAAGATCAGTGAAGGGATACATTCCTTGGGTTGGACAAGTCAAGAGGAAGAGAGCTGATGGAAAATCGGGATAGTTGTATGAGAATATCAGTTGGGTTGAGATTTTTATGAGTTGTGAGTGGACTGTGATACACCACCCTCTTTTGTGGATTGATAGCCTCAGCTCAGGGGTGACTGGTTATTGATATTTGGAATAGTCAATCTATGGTTCGGTGGAATGTTTGTCCCAAGTAGTTGGTTGCACAATTGTTGTGAAAAGATAAGTGTTGTATCTTGCTGTTATGTTAAATTATGTGTTTAATTGTTGTGCATGAACTCTGTTTATTTGGAAGTGGTTTATATGTTGTTGTAATGAGTTTTTTAGCTTCATTTCATGTTGATTATTAGCATGTGGTAGATGCATTTATTTTTTGGTTGCATACAGTAGCTAAATCTGTTTTAATTCGTAGTTGTAACCTATAGGAAATCAACTAATTGTAAATGAATTAATTTAGTTAGAATAAATTTTCATTTTTAAGAGTATTTTGCACCATAATGTCACTCAGATGGGTTGGGGGACATTACACAAGTACAATGATAAAAGAATGGAACCCCTTATTTTCCTAGCGGCCTTTTGTTTAACATATCCCGATAGTTGTATAGGGTTAGGGATTTTGCATGCCTCAACCCTTAATTAATGTTAGGGTTTTGGACTAGAATATTCTTGAATGTCCACATGTGGCAGGCCCCACATGTGTGAATAATGAGGGATGATGTGGAATCCACTCGATAGCATGGTGGTAAATGGGGTAGGTGAACTTATGGGAGGAATAACTTCCACATATAAACTCTAATTGAGGTTATTTTCAAACTGTTGGAAATATCTCAATGTGTATAACAATTTCAAGGGATTGGAAGCTATGCTTGCAAATTTTTTACCCCAAAAAGCATTGGTTGATGCCTCAAACTAGTTCTAGAATATTTCAAACCCCAAATCTTCAAACTAGGAATTGCCACTAAAATGGGGCATGCAAGACAATTCCTCCAATTTTTCCACCCAAGAAGTAGCAAGATAGATGAAAAATTATATAAACTAGTAAGTAAACTAGTTTATGTGAAATATGAATTCAAGTACCATCAAATGTGTCAATATGAAGTAAACTAGTAAAATATGCAACGTAATCTCCAATACCTCCAAATATGTGAAATATGAATATGAAAGAGAGAGATCCATATCCTTAAGAGGACAATATCTAGAAGAAGGTCAAATTACCATCAAAGTATCATTATCATATAAGGCTCTCATATAACAAGCTCCACATCATATCATAAAATGTCAATGTCACCAAGAGACTAGATGAGTCCCATAGAGATGAATGCATGAATGAATCGTCATCCACCAAGATATACCAATGATGTTGGTTGTGACAAAATATTTCCCCATCGACCTCCAAACCTATGATGAAAATCACAAGTGTAAGACCTCATACAATATGAGGGATAATATAAGGCTCTTGTTACACATCAAAATTCCTCACTTTGACATTGACAGCCTGAGTGGGCCTAATGGTTAAGAACATGTGTTTCCTCTTAAGAGGTCACAGGTTCAAATCCAGAGGGGGGTAGGGTATGTATACCTTCGTAGACTTTACCAGTCAAATCGTTGGGCGGAGGGGGGTCCCTTGTCCCACAAACAAGGGGGTCTCATACACCAATTTGGTGTGCTGGCTTGGCCGTGACCTTAAAAATAGATTATTATTATTATTATTATTATAAGTTTCACAAGTGTCGCACTTTTATTATCGCAATTGTTGCATTCACTTTTCCTAAGTGTTGCATCTCGAAAGACACCATGAAAACACTTTCTACAACCTCTAAAACATGTTAGAAGAAGAAGCCCCATCATCTAACAATCGGAACAATTTTTTTACCTGGGGAATTACTCATCTTTTTGAAATTTTGGAAGACCAACGCTCCCACGATCATATATAGGGAGCGCTAGCACTCCTTGACCATGTTAATGGAGCGCTACAATGCTATATTGTCCACTTCAAGGGAGCACAGTATCGGTTGAGGAAATCCCACTTTCTGACTTGGAGAGGTTGTTGCAACACCATCTGAAGATTGTAAGTTTTCCATTCTAAGTTATCATTAATATACTTGGACTATTTCCTTCAAGTGTATGTTTACATGTGCTTGTCTATGGTTGTCTTAATCTGCATAGATGAATTGATTTTGTCTAATCCAATAGAGTAGGAGATAGTTGTTTGTTTCTCGTTGCCCATTGTAGGTATTAATTTTCATCGGGAGTCGGATTGAGCTCGCATATTGGAGAGGCTTGGAAAAATGTCATAAATGAGGTACATCATATTTCCCCTCCTTCTATCTTTTTCGATGGACAAAATGAATTTATAGGAATGGTAGTTTCCAAATGTAATTTTTTATCTTGGTATAGGGGTCTCTAATCCAAGGGAAAGTTCACTTGTCCGCAAGTGAATGTTTATGTAACATAATTGCTAAAGACCATTACAGAAGAGATTGTCCCCATCGAGATGAAGTATCAAAATTATTTAAAGGAAATTCCAAGCCCATTGTTTTGACACATCTTTTTCCACAACAACATTCATTGGTTGCACAAAATATTGCACCTCCGCAAGGAGGCAACCCAAGTCATCCTCCTAATGAGGATGCTTCCTCAAGTGCACATGTTTATATGTTTAATGGTGTATATTTGACCACTATAACTATGACATATAACACACCCCTAGGAAAACCCGGTAAGGAAAGCATAACTAATGGAATTGTGATTGATCCACCTTCCACTTCATTTACCCCTCCATCTATACCTCTCCATATTGAGAAACCTAATTTTGACTCTATATTACATCCACCCAAGATTACTATCAGAAATTTGACCTTTAATCCTAACTCTCATGCTTCCTAGAACTACAACATTGTTGAAGATTTGGCCCAAGCACCTTATGTGATGTCAGCTCTCGGAGTTCTACAACACTGCCCTAGTCAACGTAGGACTCTCTTGGCATCCATCAAAGCTATAGATCTCGAGTCATCCAATAATATCACGTTTAACCTGGAAAATTATAAATTGAGACTCTCTCACCAACTTGCATTTCAAAGTGATGTTGTTGTTCACAATCAACATATTCATCGCACTATATTGGATGAGGGAGCATCAACCTGTGTCATGTCCTTAGCCTGTTGGAAAGGATTTAAATCCCCTGGTCTTAATCAATATCCTACCATGTTAAAAGTATTTGATGGATTAGGTTTTATACCTCATGGACTGTTACAATCATTATCCGTTCAACTAGGGGGGAAATTGTTTTCGTTGATGTGGAAGTAGTCGACACTCCTCTAGATTATAACTTATTGCTTGGAAGAAGTTGGTTTTATGTTATGACTATTGTGGCTTCCTCAGTTTTTCAATGTGTTTAGTTTCCTCATCAAGAAAAATTAGTGACCATCTATCAGTTAGATTACTGCACCCCTGATGCTCACACTCAAACATCCAACAATACTCCATTTTTGGGGGATTCAAAGATTACTTATGAAAGTGTTGGGGTAGGATTACTGAAATATTCTTCTCTCATGGGAACTTTCCCCACACCTATTCCTCCAACTACGCAACATATCGCAATGGTCAATATGATTTCAAATATGGTACATCAATCCCTTGGGTCATTTGATCCATGGATCGTACCTAGTCCCTTATAATTCGATACACTAGGTGACACTATGCCACTGAGTCCCACAAAGGCCGAGTAAGACACCATTCAATCCGCCTCTCCTTCACCCGATGACCAACATCTTCTGGTGTCTAATTCTTATTCATTAGCATCCTGGTTAGATTCCCTATCCTCCACTTTTGATTACATATGACGTGTTTTTCCATCCGATGAAACTATTATGGAAATGCTTAATATCAAGGAGGCACCATGGGATGACAACCATCATCACTCATCCTTTCTTCCCAGTTTGGATGAAATTGAGAAAGATATTTCATCTATCTTTCCAAACGATATTGTCAATGATCCCTAATCTCTGATACTCACTCAAGATACAATCTCTGAGGAAAATTTGGGGAATATACCAAAAACCATCAATGTTGACATATCCACAAAATAAGGTGTGGTGGAAAACATAAAACTAGGTGTGAACTGTTCAACTGAAGAAATTGAAAATTACACCACCCTGTTTAATTAATTATGTGACATTTTCGCCTGGAGCTATGAAGAAATTATGGGGATCAACCCTTCGATCATTGTGTGTGAAATCAAAACTTACCCTGGATTTAAACCTGTAAGACAAAAACTTCACCGTGTTCATCCCAAGAAAACTGCAGCAATCAAGGAAGAAGTAGAAAAGTTACCGAAATCTAGTTTTATTTATCCTGTACCTCTAACCGAATGGGTTTCCAACATCGTTTTGGTCACCAAGAAACAAGGGACAATTCACGTTTATTTCGACTATAGGGATCTCAATAAGGCTTGTCCAAAAGACAATTACCCTACACCCTTCATCGACCAAATTATTGATAATTGCGTCAAATGCGTCATTTTCTCTTTTATGGATGGCTTCTCTGGATATAACCAAATCGATTTTTTACCCGTTGATCAACAAAAAACAACCTTCATCTTCCCATGGGGGACTTTCGCATATCGTAAATTACCTTTTGGACTTAAAAATGTCGGATCCACTTTTCAGCAGGCTATGTCATATGCTTTCCACGATATCAAACATATTGTTGAACCGTATCTCGATGACTTACTAGCTCATTCAGCTCGTTGATAAGATCATATTGGTCATCTAATAGCGATTTTTCTTAGATGTAGACATTACAACATACGTTTAAACCCCCACAAATGCATTTTTGTTGTTGAATCAGGGAGACTCCTCAGCTTCGTAGTATCCAAAGATGGGATTAGAGTGGATCCCTTAAAATTCAAAGTTATCCTCGCTTTAGATCCTCCCAACAATCTTACCCAAATTCAAAGTTTTCAAGGGAAGGCAAAATTTCTACATCGTTTTATCTGCCATTATGCCTAAATCACCAAAGGATTCATGATATTATTGCAAAAGGATGCCCCTTTTATCTGGGATGCAATTTCTCAATGCTCATTTGATGATCTCAAACATGCTTTAACAAATACATTGTTGTTACATCCCCCCAACTATGTGAGAGATTACATCATTTATTTGGTTTCCTATGCTTCCACTATTTCCATCGTGTTAGTACAAGAGGATGATGATGGCACAGAACATGTGATCTACTATTTAAGTAAGAGCCTTTCAGGTCATGAACTTCGTTATTCACATGCTCAAAATTTGGCTTTGGCGACAGTCATTGTTGTCCAAAGGTTTCAACACTACATTTTTCTTCGCACTACCAAGTTCATTTCCGACTCAAACCCCATGTACCACATATTGACTTGTCAAGTACTTGGGGACAAATATTCCAAATGGATCATCACTCTCCAAGAATTCGATCTCGAGTTCACCAAAACCAAAGCAAAGAAATCGTTGGTTTTTGTTGAATTGATATGTGATCTTCCCCATACCGATAAGGACACTTAGCCCAGTGATTCCCTTCCAGATAATTCATTGTTCCTTATCAGTATGTTTGACCTGTGGTATGGAGACATTCTTTTATATCTCCAGACCCAACTCTTCCAGCCAAGTGTTGCATGTGACGAACAACGTCTCATTAGACACCATTCAAAGTTATACCGTATCATTGGTGACACTTTGTATCATCGAGGTATTGATATTATTCTATGGCGTTGCTTAACCCATGAAAAGGATGAGTGAGTTTTAAATGACTCTCACCTTGGATCTTGTGGCGATCATCTTTCTAGGATGGCTACAACCCAAAAAATCTTACGTGCCGGTTATTTTTGGCCTTCCATATTCAAAGACTGCATCGAGGTCGTTAAAAAATTCCTACCTTGTCAAATATTTTAGAAGAAAGCACGTACCCACCCAGCTCCACTCCATCCAATTGTCACCATTGACCCCTTTTCCAAATGGGGTATTGATTTCATGCAATCTAAGCCTACCTCAGTCCGGGGGCATGGTTATATTATCGTCACAATCAATTATTTCACTAAATGGGATGAAGTTATGCCTACATTTCCTAATGATGGTCGGACTGCAACACTTTTCGTGTTCAATCACATCATCGCTTGCTTCAGAGTCCCACGAGCTATTGTAACTAATCATGGATCCCATTTCCAAAACCAGATGATGGGTGAATTTCACACCAAATTGGGTTTTCGTCATGAAAACTCATCCCCTTACTATCCTCGGGACAATGGACAAGTTGAAGCCATCAACAAAGTCCTGAAAACCATGCTTCAATGCATGGTGGGGGAAAACAAAACCACTTGGTATTTTCATCTCTTCTTAGCACTCTGGGCCTATCGGGCTTCAGGAAAAACCACCATTAGATTCACACCTTTCCATTTGGTATATGGGTTGGAAGCGGTGTTACCGATTGAATGCAAGATTTTTTCTTTAAAACTAATCGTAGAGCTCTTGCCCCACACTTATGTCGAAGAATAATGTTTCTTATATCTAACGAATTTGGATGAAACCTATCATGATGTTTCTCTCATTAACGGGACATATCAAAAATGCATCAAGACTTAATATGATAAGTATGTTCAACCTCGCGCTTTCACAAAAGAAGATCTAGTCCTAGTCTATGACCGAGATCATGACAAATTTGGTGCAGGTATGTTAGAAACTATGTGTCATTGGCCATACATCATGAAGTATGTGCTACATAGAGGCACCTATGAGTTAGTGGATTACAATGGATTATCTCTCATTGAGCCCTAAAATGGGCTTTACCTGAAAAAGTATTATGCATAGAATATATCGCATGTGTGCTTTGTACATTATTGTACCATATGTTTTTGTCCTAGTGTGTCTTTACTTTTGCGTGCGTGAGTTTTTCCCCATATTTAGTTTCTTATACTTTTCTTTGTGCTTGAATGTGTAGATGTCAGCATCATTTCCTAACTATTTCATATTTGCAAATGGCGCTAGTCGACATACCCAGAACCTAGCTTCTGCGGCTTAGATTATCTACCACTCTGGAAAGTTAGTGAGTTCAGGAGGAATTTTCCTTGCATATGCAACCAATAACGTTGCATAATATCATGTTGTAATTGGACTTTTAACCAAAGCTTCTTCTTTAGGCATATCTCAATTGATTATCAACCTTGATTATCAACTTGTGGTCCATCAACTTAACCGTGTTTACACTATTTGTAATCCAGTTTTGCTACATCTCTATCTAAGAGTTTGTTGTCTCAAGAGATATTTTGACTTCATAGAATATAGACATATATAGAGAGAAATTAATACGATTACAGATTCGTTAGAAAATTATATGTTGGATTGGCACATTACACATAGATAAGCATTCAGAACATAAAGCATGTAAATAAAAACATCACATAATTTAAAAACATAAGTAGCCATGGAAAAACTCACATGTGTGTGTGTGTGTGTGTGTGTAAAGTAGCAAAAGTGTGTCAAAATACATCATCCAAAAAAGTACATAGAAGGGAAAAAATGTGGGCCATTATTGTTGATTGTGGAGCCTGATTATCTTCCTAATTCAAAGGTCCTTGCTTTCAGCCGTGTTTATACCCCATGAAGTATTTACACCCCAGAAGTATGTACACTCTTCCACGTGGGGGAGTGCAGAGGGGGGGTACCCCCTCT